>CM029013.1:136131255-136239045 GCA_016801055.1 Panax notoginseng | reverse complement strand
CACTTGGACAGAGAAATCTCTCAGTATTTGAGTTTGACCCTTCTGATCCATTCTATTTGTTGTTGTTGTTGAGGAGGAGGCAGAGGCAAGTACTACTAGCCTATATATTAGGTAATGTCACATCACAATTTCGTCCTTATATATACACTGTATTTTACTTGCTTTCTTTCTTTAATTTGTTTGTGTACCTACCCGCACAAAATACAAATCGATACAAGTATATGTGAAAGATGCCATCTTTATCTTTTCCCTCTTCATTCATTTCATTTCGTTTGCATATTTCCAGGATTTGATATACTCCATTCTAACTATATAGAAGAAGGAGAAGAAGAATGGCTCAGCTTTGTTGCTCTCCTCTCCCCAATCACTACCACCATCTCAACCCAAATCGCTCCATTCCCCCTCTTCCTGATTATAATAACAATCTCACTTTCTCTTACTCCTCCCTATCCTTCTCTGCTGTGCTCCATCTCTCTCCATCTCTCCTCTTCCAACTTAATCCATTCAACCTGCCCAAATCCCATATTCCTTGTGCTAGTGTTGCCGGTGGTGATGGCGGCTCTAGTGGTTGGAGCGGAGGAAGAGGCGGTGGTGGCGGCCGCGATGATTCCTCCTCCTCCGATGAGGATTCTTCCTCAGCACAGATGGTCTTGGACCTATTGGGGCTTTTCTAAACGGTTGGAGATCAAGGGTGGCTGCGGATCCTCAATTCCCTTTCAAGGTTCTTATGGAGGAGATTGTGGGTGTCAGCGCAGCGCCTGTGTGCTGGGTGACATGGCTTCTCGTCCCAATTTTGGCCTCAACGAGCTCGATTTTGTCTTCTCAACCCTTGTCGTGGGTTCCATCTTGAATTTTACCCTCATGTATCTCTTGGTACCCACCCTGTCTTCTACCGGTGTTGGTTTGCCTTCCATCTTTGCCAACTGTCCTACTAGCCACATGTTTGAGCCTGGTCCCTTCAGTCTTCCCAATCGGGTTGGGACCTTTGTTTACAAAGGAACTCTGTTTGCTGCTGTTGGGTTTGCTGCCGGATTGGTTGGAACTGCTCTCTCCAGTGGGTTAATCAAGATGAGGAAGAAAATGGATCCCAACTTTGAGACCCCAAACAAGCCCCCCCCCCCCCCCCCTACCATTTTGAATGCTCTTACTTGGGCAGCCCACATGGGTCTCAGCAGTAACTTAAGATACCAAACACTCAACGGAGTTGAGTTTTTTCTGGCAAAAGGGGCTTCCATCATTTGCTTTCAAGACCTATGTGGTTGTATTGAGAATGCTGAATAATGTTCTTGGTGGAATGTCTTTCGTGATATTGGCTAGGTTGACGGGGTCACAAAGCTCTGGTGTTGACGAGGGAAAGGTAACCTCTGTTAAAGAGGTGGAATCATTGGCTGTTGCTGTGGCTGCTGAGAAGGAACTGAACAAGAGGAGAGTAATGAATATGTTCCCAAGTAGTTATTTTACTTTGTTGGTTTAATCTTGTTGCACAATATTCGGTTTTGTTTCCTTTATCAGAATATTTTTCCTTTCCTTTTTTTGTTGTTGTTGCATTTTCAAATAAAAGAACAGAATTGGCTTTTAGTCCAGAACCTTCGACCATCTTGATTGTTATTGCTTTTAATTCTTTGCTCCTGTGCCTAATTTAAATATGAAAATATTCTGCTTTTGATTATGCATCATCCTTGTGGCCTATAGGCAAACATTTTGTTCTTGTTGAAATTGACAAGCGATTATTATTTTCTTGATGAAAATGCTAGCAGCTATTTCACAAAATTACTTTTAAGTTATGATTAGCACTAGGGGTGAAACATACATCAAATGAAACCAAAACAGATATTAACCTTGTGGTATCAAGGAGGCTGTTGATCCGGATTTCTGGTCCCAGTAGCTGTTCATATTACTCCTCTTGACTCTTGATCGACCCCTACCCAGTTCAATTCCCCATTATATCTGTTGTTAGACCCATATGGCTTGAAGATTGTGATCGTCAGAAGAAAGAAATTCCTGTACTTTGGCGGCACATTGCTTATGATTTACTTGTTCCAAAAGGTATGATAATCATATTTTAAAATTTGGCAGTTGGCCTTATTTGTCCCTCATTAATGTAACTGAAATATTTGTGTGCTTCTAATCCCAATAGTTTATCAAATTAAGCTATGACCAGTATAACATTAAGCCTCTCAATTTGCCATGTTTAACTTTCTATCATTTTCATTAACTGCATTTCTTCCTTCATAGATCTTATATCCTCCAATAAGTGAGTTGCTGCGAGTGAGACGGGTATGAAACAAGGAAAATCAGTCTTGCCTGATGATCAAGTAAGACAATGTGAATCCTGGACCTGCAATGTCATCTCATCTGAGAAAAGTAAAGCACCAGAAATTATCATGAATAGGGATAGCTCTGTCGGAGCTACTAGTAAATACGCTAATGAAAGCCAGACTTGTGCTCATTGCGGCAATAATAAGGGTTACCAAAAGATTCAGCATGGTTCTGGCAATGAAATTCAAGATAGAAAATTATCAATTGCATTTAAGGGGAAGCTATTTCAATTTTTGAGCTCCTTTCCTGAAGAACGGGTAAGCTATTATATTATTTTCTTGCTATGAATTATCTTCACTTTTGTGACAGTGTAACCCCATTTTCAGTAATTTAATTTACTTTATAATCTCTCTATTAGGAGTACATTATAAATGAATGAGTTTTATTCTACAGTAATTAACGTATCTATCAGTTCGTAGCTAAGCAGATAATAGTGACTGTATCACTTAATAGTTTAGTAATTTTAAGAGGGGAAAAAATCCTTTTTTCCCAGTATTATCTATCTGAATTGAATATATCTCTATGTATCTTACATGATAATACTCGGGTAAGATATACTTTTTGGAAAAGGATATCCATGTCGACAAATATTTGATGAAGTTGGATTGTGTCCAACGTGAAAGTGTATGTGATAGCATAAAATAAATTAAAGTGGGACCCTTCTTAATTCTTACATATCTCATATATGCATATATATCGCAATTATAATTCCGTTGAAAATTTTCGCAATGTATAACAGAATAAATACTTTTTAAATTTAATTGTGCTTAAATTAGAGATGACGTGTACACACGTGCGTCTGTGTAAATGATGTACTATGAATACAATACATTGGTTAAGTACTTTCCAATTTAAACCATATAATAGTGAATTAGTTTCTAAATACTTAAAAGAATATGCTTATAAAAAAAGTAACTAAAAGAAGTAGATAGATTAAAACCTAATACTAATACTCCCTTCATCCAGAAATGAGAGTTCAATCTATTTCTAGTGATTTTATTACTGTTAATTACAACCTTTGGATTGAGAGAGTGAATGGTTAGATAGAATGAGTTCACTATCTTGGAACATCCCAAAATATAAAGGAGCTCCCTCAAAATGGGACAAATGGAGTATATTTAATTGTACCTTAATATTCGTAACATAGTAAAAGGCGACAATCATTTTCAGCGGACGGCGAATTACTCCATTTTATAATTTTGGGTATCGTAAGTTATTAATAACAAAGTTTAGCAATATGGAGTAACATTTATTACTCTCTTTAGTTTATTACTCGGTCATTGTTCCCTTTTATTGCTTCGCTTGACTCTCATGTAGTAGTTGTGGCTTTAAAACGTCTGAATAATGAAGTGAAGGATTAATGAAAGTAGACTTGATAAATCTATTGGGTGAATGTTAAATAGTGAGAGCCATAATTGAAGTGGCTTGAGATTAGGACATTAGGTAAGTAATTATGTTGGGATAATACGAAGTTTTCATTAGCAAAACAATAGATGCATTGTATAGTAGATCAATATTTATAGACTTATTACAATGGTTTGATTGCCAACAAACATTGTACTCATGTAGTGGATTCTTTGTTTTTTAATGAATCCCAACTATTACTCCATCCGTCCCAGGATAAAAGTCTTGGTGGACTTTTCACGCATATTAAGAAGATGAATGAAATGACAAAATTACCCATAATAATATGTCATTAATTATTTTCAATGTAGATCAGAGAGTGACTTTCTAGCTATTCAATTCAAAATATTTTCTCTCCATACTTATTAAATATGGAGAGAGAATTAGAATAAGAAAAATATGAGATATTTAATGCTACGGGCATAATAGGAAAAAATGTGTAAAAATTTAGTTATTAAAAGAAAGTAGACATTTAACATGAGATTATTCAAAACAGTAATAATAATTTTTATCATGGGACGGAGGGAGTATTATTTTTTGTTATGGAATGGGAATGTGTGTGTAGATGATACTGTATATTGATAAAAACAAATTCTAAAAGCAAAAGAGCGATTAATTTGATAAATAAAGGTTTCTAACCATCTTGTCGAACACAAACCAATTCATATGTTGATAGGTTCACCAGTATCTGAGATATCTATTCATTTTTTACTATTTTTGATTGTAGCTCTAATATCCGGTAAAATAAAAAAATATTGAATAATAAAAATTATTTTGTTTTAAATTATATTAATTGTACTTTGTCTTTTATTGGGTCAATCAAATCATTTAATTTATGTGGGCTAATAAATATTAGTAAGTGATAGAAATTTATTTAGTAAAATTGGGCCTTAAAATTAATTGGGTCTAATTTATATTTGTGTGATATTAAAATCCTATTAAAAGTAGAAGAAATAATAAAATATATAAATAATAATTAAAACCTAATCTGCCTCATATCTGATACAAACTGAGGGGAGAATGGTAAGAAATAAAACGACGACAATAAGAACATGAAGCAAAAAGGTACTGTACTATTCCTGTTAATAAAGAATTGTTTGAAATTGTTTCTTGATTGATACATTAAAATATGTTTATCACACACACACACACACACACACACACACACACACACACACACACATATATATATATATATATATATATATGTATGGATTAATGAGTGACGACCGGGTCACTGGTACAAATTTTGGCAGCAAGTGCGCATTTTTTTTATGTTTACTGTGTTATCCCACACCACCGATCCAGTACAATGAGACTCTGACTGTTTGCATCTTATTGTTGTTTGAATGCATAGTTAAAAAAAACACACCTATTACCTAATACTTGAACCTATGAATGGTGTATATCAGGACCTGTTTAGCTAGGTTCATTTAATATAGTATTATATTTGATCCAATTTATATATATGACTTGCTATGGCTTTGGAGCTAGAATAGTAATATGCATTCTTAGAACCATTAGGTAATATAATAATAATAATTTTGGGAAAAGTAATTTGTAATTAGTAATTTAACTTACAGTTAGTAATGTATATTAATTTTTTTTTTTGTTAAATTGTGTAATTAGTTTGGACGGAAGGAGTTTAACGAATTGTATTCAGATTATAATTTTGGGTATTACATTACTTAATCCAGGTATGGATTCCGTACTCCTTCCGCGATAATTCTTTAATTTTGATTTGTTCGTTTCGCTTATCGTTTAGAAATTTGTTATTGTTTCACATGATTGTTCCTTCTTAAAATTCGTGAAAATATTTCATTTTGGCATTAGTATTTAAAACTAGTATTTGTACTCTTTGATCTAGTGTATCATGTTTAGTATTTATTTCAATCTTTGTAGAAAGTACATGTTAATATTTTTGGAGACTTTGTGTTGATGATTCGTTTCAGTTTAACATGTACACGTTAGAACCCATTTGTGTTGATATTGTGTCACATGTATTGTGACATAATATTTTTGTTAGAATACTATAGGGTATACCTGAGCTATAACCACATGTGGGGGTACCACATGCATGTCCTATTGGCACCGAGGCATGACACCTTTCGTGGCGGTGTGATCTGTAAGACCCCAACTTATTAATGAATAAAATTAAATTTTTTCTAATTATTATTGTGAATAATAAGGTGTTAAGTTGATATAATATTTTGGTTATGGGTGAAATGTGTAAATTTTGTAAAATAAACAAGTGGTTATAAAATATTCATTGTTGTCGGGGAATATTCATTTGGTCATGGAATATTCTTTCTGTCGGAGAATATTCGTACGACGGCGCAGCCATTTGTGGGCCCCATAACAGAATAACTGTCGGATGAAGAAAATAATAAATTTGAGTTTTTATAAATAACGGCGTAGTTGTTACCGTTAACACTGTTGGAATACCTGGTGGTTAAAATACAGTAATACGCGTGGTTGTACAGTAGCACATGGTTTTGTACAGTATTTTTGAATTATTGATCCTTATGTAAGAAGGCACTACTCAATAATTGTTATAGTAGTTACTATTCAATATTTTATTTTATTGATTCAATAATTGCTGCGTCGATATTTTATATTACTGTTGTTTCAATAATTGTTACTGCACAGTATTTTTCATTATCAGATCAATAATTCATATTATTTGAATAATATTATTAGATAGCATTATTGGCAATGTCTAGAAAGTTCTGTCTAAGGAGAGGTTTGGTCACCTAATTGCGCGCCAGTAAGGAGAAATCCTTATCGGAAAGCCCCCTCTTTCCTGGGAACGGCCTGATTGTCATAATTGTGATTCTGTAATATTATTTGTGAATAATTAATTATTAATTTATATGATAAGGAAATATTTATTTGATGTGGATATAAATGATGGATTTATTTATGTGGTTATTATTGAAGGAATTAATGTTGAGGTGTTTTATCAGTATTTCTGTCGGAATGGAGGTATTAAAAATCAAATCAGTATTTTTCAGATATATTGCGTGAGTTATAATTTTTAATCCGACCGTTGGATCGTTGTGATTTTTGAATATGTTATACATATATAAGTTGAGTATATGTCCACAAATTTTGAACTGTTAAAAATGAACGTATGATTTGTTATGAATTTTAAGAGGTGACTGATTCGGAAATTAGGTTTATAAATGATTTTGGTAGAAAATTCTAGAATTGAGTGGGCCCCACTTGTGGTTGGTGAAGAAATGTGCTAAATTTTATTTCAAATGTGGTGGGTGGCAATAGTAGCAGGTAAAGCCATCAGGTTGCAGGTCAAGTCTGCTTCAGCGTGCTAACATTTTCCTATAAATAGAGGGCTAAATTAGAATTGAAAATCACACCAGAATTCATAAGTTTTCTCTCTTTCTCTCTCTATATTCTTGAGCGTATTTTGTGAGTATTTTGATACTTTGAGAGTTGCTATTCAGTGCAAGTTTCTGTCAGCACTATATCCGAAATTCAGTAAGAAGTACGGTTATTCTGAGGTAAGGGATGTTATTTTCTTCGTAAATGATATTATTTCTTTCAATATCATGCCGAAGTATTGGTCTTAACTTTTTATCAAATTTAAAACTTTTTGTGTCGGGGTTACTATTCACGTATACGACACTATTCACGAATACGACACTATTCATCAAAAAATGAATTTTTCTTCTTTTTATCCAAGATGGCTATTATGGTTACTATATTTGATTGTATCCATGTTTTAATCATTATTTTTGAATTCTGCTTCAAAATTGGTTATTTCGGAGTATTATTAAACTTGGATAAACTGTAATACGAATCCCTAATATTTGTTCTTTTATCTCACTGGATTCGTTTTCTTTAAGATATTTTTCATCATCCTCAGTCCTAAATGATGATATTACTGAATATCTTTGGCCTGTAGTGCAAAGATGAATGATTACCTGATGAATATCTTTGGCCCGTAGTGCAAAGAAGAACAGGTGTTGAGATGAACATGACCAACTGAGTATTATTCTTAAATTTTACTCCACAAAGTAGTATCATGTTGACAATTTGGACGTTATTGATTTCTGGATAAATTAAATTATAAATATTTAAAATTTATCCTTGAACTTGTTTAATTGAATTATTATATCATTGTCATCATCCTAATGTTTATATTCTGTTGAAAGTCATCTGTGGCCTGTAGTGCATAGACGGACTTGGTATGATTATGCCCAGGGATTATTCGGTATAATTATGACCGTAATATTACAAATGATGTGGTAAAAGTCCTCATTGGCCCGTAGTGCATTGATGGATAATTTTTGGTATGATTATGGCCATGGATTCTCTTTGGCCAAGGGTGCAAAGATAAATTATTTTATGGCATGATCATGACCGTTGATGAAAACACGATTATCTTTGGCCCGTAGTGCAGGGATGATTCGATGATGTGGACTATTTATTAAGCTGAATCTCAGCAATAAAATTGATGATAAATCTTTTAAATCATAGAAGATAGTAGGTTTTATGCTCTACTTGACTCTTCTAATGGATTATTTTTTTCGCTGCAGTTGTTGATCTAAAACTTGTTGTCTATTATATTTTATCAGATTTTTCCCTGTTGAAGACTAATGATAATTTGTTGTACATTATCTTAGTCATAATATTTCTTGCTGGACTAGTTGAGCTCACCCTTTCTTTCACTGTTCTCTTCAGGAAATGAGAATATAGTCGGGACTAGTCGGGGAATGGATTGACGGTCCAGATAGTTGCATTAGTAGTCGTCACTATTCTGTGAAATAGTGTGATAATTGTAATGAGGACTCCTTTTGAGTTTGTATACTCTCTAGTAGACAATATTTGTATTCAAACTCACAGTATATGTGTTGTCGTATTATGCACGACAATTGTATTACTGAAGTTGTATTTATTTCTGTACCATGTATTTGGCGACTCAGAATGGGTGATGTATACCTATTTTGGGGGCGTCACAGTTGGTATCAGAGCTTAGGAATATGATCCCTGGCTGAGATGTGAGACAAGAACTAGGAGGGGAGAGACAGGAAATTCCTTCGCTAGTATGAGCTGACTAAGTTTATTTGGTATTTGTTTGGTCGGTCAGAATATAGAGATAATATGTTGCATGCCAATTAACCCTTGTTTTGTGACAGTATTTGAAAATGACATCCGAGAATGTTGAGAATAGCAATGGAGCACAGGAGACCGTTGAGTCACCACAGATCAATAGTCAGGATAATGTGCATCAAGAAGGCAACAATTCTCAGGTGAACAACGACACCGACCAAATGACGAACAACGGTACATTTATGAGCTTTTAAGAATTCATGCAACACCAAATGAGAGAGACTCCTGTTCATAATGCAGGTGGAAACACTGGCAACCCACGGTTGGTCACCGCTAAGCAGTTCAAGGAGCTAGGACCACCGGAGTTTTTGGGAAAGCCAAAACCATTTAAGGCAGAAAAATGGATAAAGCAGATCACCAAGATATTTGATGTCTTGGAATGCTCAGAGGAGCAAAAGGTTCCATTCGCCACCTTTATGTTGCGTGAAGAAGCAGATCATTGGTGGGAATCTATAAAACGTACCCAGCTTAACGCACTCAAGATGTCTTGGGAGAAATTCCAAGAATTGTTCAACGACAAGTACTTTTCCAAAAGTATTCGTTACATGAAGGAGGAATTCATCAAGCTGGAGCAAAATAATATGACCGTGTCGCAGTACGAAGCTAAGTTTGTCGAGTTGTCCCGGTTTGCGTCCCACTTAGTTGATAACGAGAAGAGAATGACGCAGATGTTTCTAAGAGGTTTGAAACCCGAGATACGTCAATACCTAATTTCTCATAAACTGTGTTTGTATTCAGATGTTGTAAATAGGGCTCAGTTATTGGAGCGCGATAACGAGTCAACCCAACCAAGAGAAAGCAGCCGGCAAAATGATAATACCAATGGTAGCAGTCATCGAAGCGGTGATAACAATCGTGGAGGAAATTATCATGCCAAGAATGATAACCACTTCGGTGGTAATCATGACCAAGATAATAGAAGTGGAAATTTTAAGAAGAGGAGGTTCAATAATGATGGAAAGATAGCAACACCAGTACCCGTTTCAAAAGAAGAAGAACGACCACCTGTCGTATGTTTCAAATGCGGACAAGAGGGACACATCCATCCAAACTGTACGCAGCAACCCAAAGTGTGTTTCAATTGCGGAAGAGAAGGTCACCTAGCTCGATTTTGTCCTGTAGTGAAGTCAAGTCCAGCGGAGATAGTGATGCCAAAGGATGTCCCAGACAAGTCAAAGTCGATAGTTTAAGTAAGAGCGTTTGTCGAGGTACCCGAACGAAGTTATCACGGGTAAGTTAATCATAAACTCTTGTGAAGTTTATACCTTATTCAATACCGATTCTACATATTCTTTTATTTCTCATACTTACGCTCAACGTTTAAATTTGACCCCAGTATAAAACCCATTTCTAAAACCCTTAAAATATTTTTTCACCTAAAATGAACGTATTATGCGCTGAAGACGTTGGCTCGAGATGTTGAAGATTACGATTATACCATTTAATACCATCGTGGAAAAAGCGAACGTGGTAGCTGACGCGTTGAGCAGAAGATCGTATGTATTTACGAGTGCGAATATACGAACCTACGTGAAGATAGCAAATATACGATTAGAACCGACTTTAAATCGATAAAGTTAAAGTCGCTCAAGCTACAGACTCAGAGCTGATGAATATAAAGAAGAAGGTTCGAGAGGGCGTTATTCTAGGAGCAAGAGTCGATGAAGAGAGGAAATCTCAACCCTCGATTTTATTGGTCTATTTGAAATCCTCAATCGAGTAGGAAAGGTGACCTATAGACTCGTTTTAAACGCCAAGTATGTTGCGTGTTCATAACGTTTATTTCGTATCGATGTTACGTAAATATATGGATGATCCGAACCACATTATTGATTAAGAACCGGACGAGATAGCGGAAGATTTAACGTATAAGGAGATACCTCAAGAGTTAGAATCTGAAATGAAGTCAAGATATCCCCATCTGTTCGGCATATCAAGTACGTACGTAAATTTCAGGGACGAAATTTCATAAGGAAGGGAGATTGTAAGACCCCAACTTATTAATGAATAAAATCAAATTTTCTCTAATTATTATTGTGAATAATAAGGTGTTAAGTTGATATAATATCTTGGTTATGGGTGAAATGTGCAAATTTTGTAAAATAAACAAGTGGTTATAAAATATTCATTGTTGTCGGGGAATATTCGTTTGGTCGTGGAATATTCTTTCTGTCGGGGAATATTCATACGACGGCGCAGCCATTTGTGGGCCCTATAACAGAATAACCGTCGGATGAAGAAAATAACAAATTTGAGTTTTTATAAATAACGGACCGTTAACACTGTTGGAATACCTGGTGGTTAAAATACAGTAATACGCGTGGTTGCACAGTAGCACACGGTTTTGCACAGTATTTTTGAATTATTGATCCTTACGTAAGAAGGCACTACTCAATAATTGTTATAGTAGTTACTGTTCAATATTTTATTTTATTAATTCAATACTTGCTGCGTTGATATTTTATATTATTGTTATTTCAATAATTGTTACTGCACAGTATTTCTCATTATCATATCAATAATTCATATTATTTGAATAATATTATTAGATAGCATTATTAGCAATGTCTAGAAAGTTCTGTCTAAGGAGAGGTTTGGTCACCTAATTGCGCGCCAGTAAAGAGAAATTCTTATCGGAAAGCCCTCTCTTTCCTGGGAACGACCTAGTTGTCATAATTGTGATTCTGTAATATTATTTGTGAATAATTAATTATTAATTTATATGATAAGGAAATATTTATTTGATGTGGATATAAATGATGGATTTATTTATGTGGTTATTGTTGAAGGAATTAATGTTGAGGTGTTTTATCAGTATTTCTGTCAGAATGGAGGTATTAAAAATCAAATCAGTATTTTTCAGATATATTGCGTGAGTTATAATTTTTAATCCGACCGTTGGATCGTTGTGATTTTTGGATATGTTATACATATATAAGTTGAGTATATGTCCACAAATTTTGAACTGTTAAAAATGAACGTATGATTTGTTATGAATTTTAAGAGGTGACTGATTCGGAAATTAGGTTTATAAATAATTTTGATAGAAAATTCTAGAATTGAGTGGGCCCCACTTGTGGTTGGTGAAGAAATGTGCTAAATTTTATTTTAAATGTGGTGGGTGACAATAGTAGCAGGTAAAACCATCAGGTTACAGGTCAAGTCTGCTTTGGCGTGCTAACATTTTCCTATAAATAGAGGGCTAAGTTAGAATTGAAAATCACACCAGAATTCATAAGTTTTCTCTCTTTCTCTCTCTATATTCTCTAGTGTATTTTGTGAGTATTTTGATACTTTGAGAGTTGCTATTCAGTGCAAGTTTCTGTCAGCACTATATCCGAAATTCAGTCAGAAGTACGGTTATTCTGAGGTAAGTGATGTTATTTTCTTCGTAAATGATATTATTTCTTTCAATATCATACCGAAGTATTGGTCTGAACTTTTTATCAAATTTGGAACTTTTTTGTGTCGGGGTTACTATTCACGTATACGGCACTATTCACGTATACGACACTATTCACGAAAAATGAAATTTTCTTCTTTTTATCCAAGATGGTTATTATGGTTACTATCTTTGATTGTATCCATGTTTTGATCATTATTTTTGAATTTTGCTTCAAAATTGGTTATTTCGGAGTATTATTGAACTTGGATAAACTGTAATACGAATCCCTAATATTTGTTCTTTTATCTCACTGGATTCGTTTTCTTTAAGATATTTTTCATCATCCTCAGTCCTAAATGATGATATTACTGAATATCTTTGGCCTGTAGTGCAAAGATGAATGATTACCTGATGAATATTTTTGGCCCGTAGTGTAAAGAAGAACAGGTGTTGAGATGAACATGACCAACTGAGTATTATTCTTGAATTTTACTCCACAAAGTAGTATCATGTTGACAATTTGGACGTTATTGATTTCTGGATAAATTAAATTATAAATATTTAAAATTTATCCTTGAACTTGTTTAATTGAATTATTATATCATTGTCATCATCCTCATGTTTATATTCTGTTGAAAGTCATCTGTGGCCTGTAGTGCATAGATGGACTTGGTATGATTATGACCAGGGATTATTCGGTATAATCATGACCGTAATGTTACAAATGATGTGGTAAAAGTCCTCATTGGCCCGTAGTGCATTGATGGATAATTTTTGGTATGATTATGGCCATGGATTCTCTTCGGCCAAGGGTGCAAAGATGAATTATTTTATGGCATGATCATGACCATTAATGAAAACACGATTATCTTTGGCCCGTAGTACATGGATGATTCGATGATATGGATTATTTATTAAGCTGAATCTCAGCAATAAAATTGATGATAAATCTTTTAAATCATAGAAGATAGTAGGTTTTATGCTCTACTTGACTCTTCTAATGGATTGCTTTTTCCGCTGTAGTTGTTGATCTAAAACTTGTTGTCTATTATATTTTATCAGATTTTTCCCTGTTGAAGACTAATAATAATTTGTTGTACATTATCTTAGTCATAATATTTCTTACTGGACTAGTTGAGCTCACCCTTTCTTTCACTGTTCTCTTCAGAAAATGAGAATATAGCTGGGAATAGTCAGAGAATGGATTGACGGTCCAGATGGTTGCATTAGTAGTCCTCACTATTTTGTAAAATAGTGTGATAATTATAATGAAGACTCCTTTTGAGTTTGTATACTCTCTAGTAGACAATATTTGTATTCAAACTCACAGTATATGTGTTGTCGTATTCTACACGACAATTGTATTACTGAAGTTGTATTTGTTTCTGTACCATGTATTTGGCGACTCAGAATGGGTGATGTATACCTATTTTGGGGGCGTCACATGATCAGTCCACGGCGTCTCCGTTTTGTGCTCTGGTGGGAGTTGGTCATTTGGTGTTTTGTTGTGGGAGGCGTATACGTTGACCCTAGTTTCTGTTCTGTTCTGTTTTGCTGATTGGTGATGTTTGTGCCAAATACACCTTCCAATTTTCATGCATCTGGATTGCGCAGTCTGATGTGTGATTGCCTGTGTGGCATTATTTTGATTGCCTGTGTGACATTATTTGACTTACCTGTGTGGCAAGGTATATACTATTTGTTTTGAGCTCGGTATGAAATAACACCCAACCATTTGATTCAGCCTATCATTTTGTTGTGTTATTTTTATTCGTTACAGTTCAGTGTTCATTTAATTGTGTTAGTTATTTCATTTCATTATTCTTGTACTCTATATCTGTACTGGGCATTTGGCTCATGCTGTGTTTTTCTTCGGGCAGATAATCAGGGGGATCAAGTGCAAATGTGACGAGAGCTTCCTTTTATCCAAATAGTTTAGATATTTTGTTTAGGTTGTGATTCAATGGTTTATTTAGAGTTGTAATAAATACTTTAGATTATGGTTTTAGCTAGTTTAATATTTATTATGGTTTGACTTGTGGTAATTATCAGATTTTTGGACTATTCTTTTGTGGCTTGGAGCCTTTTTATAATTTCATCAATTTTTTTGAGTAAACTCTCTATCTATTTCAAAAACGGGGTGAGTTGGTATCAGAGCTTAGGTTCTTTCTTGTAGAAAACCGATTTAGGTTTGACCTGTGAGTTATAGGTAGATTTCTGGGTTAGGTTATTGTTCCATTGATTTTCTGTTTAGATATCATATCATCTATATTTGAATTTGTCTCTAATTTGTTTTGCTATCTATTCGTGATCTCTTTCTTAGATGGCTTGTAAATCCGCTAGAGTTGGTGGGAGGCGAGGTAACAATAGGGGAAGTGGTGAGGGCCAGCCCAATGAGCAACCTAATGATCATATTAATCCTCAGTTGGCTACCTTGGTGAATCAAGCGATTAATCAGGCTTTACCGCAGTTGGTGACATAGGTTGTACAGGTAATGCAGCAGCTGCTAGAAATTCCTGAGCAGGGGAATCTGGGAAATAATGGTCAGCATGTAAATGTTGGGGAAAGGAATGCGGATGGTCATGATCAGCCTGTGGTTCCGATGTATGCATGGTTGGAGAGGTTCCAGAAGCAGAAACCACAATCATTCAGTTCAGCTCCGACTCCAATTGATGCAGAGAATTGGATTGCTCATTTGGAGAAGATTTTTGATGTGTTAGGATGCTCGGATAATCATAAAGTGTTACTTGTAGCTTACAAGCTAGAAGAGGATGCACAGAGGTGGTGGAAAACGTCGAAAGTAACAAAGGGTGGTGGTTATACTGAGGCACTTAGCTGGGCAGAGTTTTGTGAGGTCTTTTATCAACAGTACTTTCCAGCTGTTGATAAAGAGGCCTATGCTAGAGACTATTTTTCCATTCGACAAAAAGATGATGAGTCCATCACAGATTTCATGACGAGGTTCACCAGGTTGGCAGGCTTTGCGGGAACTTCTGCAGGGACTGCAGCGGAACAAGCGGAGAAGTTTAAGTGGCGAATTCATTATAGGTATCAACAACATCTCATTAACTTTAGATTATGGGTTTAGCTAGTTTAATATTTATTATGGTTTGACTTTTGGTAATTATCAGATTTTTGGACTATTTTTTTGTGGCTTGGAGCCTTGTTATATTTTCATCAATTTTTTTGAGTAACCTCTCTTTCTATTTCGAAAAGGGGGTGTTACAGAGTTGGTATCAGAGCTTAGATTCTTTCTTGTAGAAAACCTATTTAGGTTTGACCTGTGAGTTATGGGTAGACTTCTGGGTTAGGTTTTTGTTCTGTTGATTTTCTGTTTAGATATCATATCATCTATATTCGAATTTGTCTCTAATTTGTTTTGCTATCTATTCGTGATCTCTTTCTTAGATGGCTCTTAGATCCGCTAGAGTTAGTGGGAGGCGAGGTAACAATAGGGGAAGTGGTGAGGGCCAGCCCAATGAGCAACCTATTGATCAGATTAATGCTCAGTTGGCTACCTTGGTGAATCAAGCGATTAATCAGGCTTTACCGCAGTTGGTGGCACAGGTTGTACAGGTAATGCAGCAGTTGCTAGAAATTCCTGAGCAGGGGAATTTGGGAAATAATGGTCAGCATGCAAATGTTGGGGAAATGAATGTGGATGGTCATGATCAGCCTATGGTTCCGATGTATGCATGGTTGGAGAGGTTTCAGAAGCAGAAACCACAATTATTCAGTTCAGCTCCAACTCCAATTGATGCAGAGAATTGGATTGCTCATTTGGAGAAGATTTTTGATGTGTTAGGATGCTCGGATAATCAGAAAGTGTTACTTGTAGCTTACAAGCTAGAAGGGGATGCACAGAGGTGGTGGAAAGCGACGAAAGTAACAAAGGGTGGTGGTTATACTAAGGCACTTAGCTAGGGCAGAGTTTTATGAGGTCTTTTATCAGCAGTACTTTCCAGCTGCTGATAAAGAGGCCTATGCTAGATACTATTTGTCCATTTGACAAAAAGATGACGAGTCCATCACGGATTTCATGACGAGGTTCACCAGGTTGGCAGGCTTTGCGGGAACTTCTGCAGGGACTGCAGCGGAACAAGCGGAGAAGTTTTAGTGGCGAATTCATTATAGGTATCGACAACATCTCATTAACTTTAGATTATGGGTTTAGCCAGTTTAATATTTATTATGGTTTGACTTGTGGTAATTTTCAAATTTTTGGACTATTCTTTTGTGGCTTGGAGCCTTGTTATAATTTTATCAGTTTTTTTTGAGTAACCTCTCTTTCTATTTCGAAAAGGGGGTGTTACAGAGTTGGTATCAGAGCTTAGATTCTTTCTTGTAGAAAACCTATTTAGGTTTAACCTGTGAGTTATGGGTAGACTGCTGGGTTAGGTTTTTGTTTCGTTAATTTTCTGTTTAGATATCATATCATCTATATTTGAATTTGTCTCTATTTTGTTTTGTTGTCTATTCGTGATCTCTTTCTTAGATGGCTCGTATATTCACTAGAGTTGGTGGGAGGCGAGGTAACAATAGGGGAAGTGGTGAAGGACAGTCCAATGAGCAAACTAATGATCAGATTAATGCTCAGTTGGCTACCTTGGTGAATCAAGCGATTAATCAGGCTTTTTCGCAGTTGGTGGCACAGGTTGTACAGGCAATGCAGCAGCCGCCGCCAAAAATTCCTGAGCATGAGAATCTGGGAAATAATGGTCAGCATGCAAATGTTGGGGAAGGGAATGTGGATGGTCATGATCAACCTGTGGTTCCGATGTATGCATGGTTGGAGAGGTTCCAGAAGCAGAAACCACAATCATTCAGTTCAGCTCCGACTCCAATTGATGTAGAGAATTGGATTGCTCATTTGGAGAAGATTTTTGATGTGTTAGGATGCTCGGATAATCAGAAAGTGTTACTTGTAGCTTACAAGCTAGAAGGGGATGCACAAAGGTGGTGGAAAGCGACAAAAGTAACAAAGGGTGGTGGTTATACTGAGGCACTTAGCTGGGGTAGAGTTTTGTGAGGTCTTTTATCAGCAGTACTTTCCAGCTGCTGATAAAGAGGCCTATGCTAGAGACTATTTATCCATTCGACAAAAAGATGATGAGTCCATCACGGATTTTATGACGAGGTTCACCAGGTTGGCAGGCTTTACGGGAACTTCTGCAGGGACTGCAGCGAAACAAGCGAAGAAGTTTAAGTGGTGAATTCATTATAGGTATCGATAACATCTCATTAACTTTAGATTATTCTTGGGATGGACTAGTTAGATAAGCACCAAGACACTATCGATTGTCAGGCGAAGAAGGTTATATTTGGAGATGTGAAGTCTCCAAAGTTCGTGTTTTAGGGTTCACAGCCGAGTAGAGTGGTGAATTTAATTTCAACTTTGAAGGCTAGAAAGTTGGTGGCAAAGGGTTGTGAGGGGTTTTTGGCATTTGTGAAGGATACCTCTAAGGGTGAGTCCCGTATTGAGGATGTTCCAATTGTTCATGACTTTTTAGATGTGTTTCCTGAGGAGTTGTCAGGGTTGCCACCGTAGCGGGAAGTGGAGTTTGCTATTGAGCTTGTTCCTGGTGCGAAGCCTATCTCTAAGGCGCCTTATCGGATGGCACCATTGGAGTTACAAGAGTTGAAGGAACAGTTGCAGGAGCTGTTAGATCGTGGTGTGATTCGGCCGAGTGTTTCATTGTAGGGTGCTCCAGTTTTGTTTGTGAAGAAGAAAGATGGGTCTATGAGGTTATGCATAGACTACAGGGAGTTGAACAAGATTACCATCAGGAATCGGTATCCATTGCCAAGGATTGATGACTTGTTTGACCAATTTCAGGGGGCAAAGTATTTTTTGAAGATAAACTTGAGGTCGGGCTATCATCAATTGAGGGTGAGGTATGAGGATATCTCTAAGACAGCTTTTTATACTCGATATAGGCATTACAAGTTTCTGGTGATGCCATTCGGTTTGACTAACGCTCCGACGGTGTTAATGGATTTGATAAATCGGGTGTTTAGGGAGTATTTGGACTAATTTGTTATTATCTTTATTGATGACATTTTGGTTTACTCTAAGTTTAAGGAAAAGCATGAGGAGCATCTTCGCACATTATTGGGAATTTTGCAGAAAGAGAAGTTGTATACTAAATTCTCTAAATGCGAGTTTTGGTTAGAGCAGGTTGAGGCTATCACTAAATGGTCGAGACCTACTACGATGATAAAGATTAGTAGTTTCTTGGGTTTGGCAGGGTATTATAGGCGGTTTATGAAAGGGTTTTCCTTGCTTGCCTTACCATTGACTAAGTTGATGAGAAAGGGCACGAAGTTTGTGTAGAATGAGGAGCGTGAGAAGAGTTTCAAGGAGTTGAAGAAATGGCTTGTGACAGCTCCAATACTTACCTTGTCGTCGGGGACAAGAGGTTACTAGATTTATAGTGATGCTTCTAAGAAAGGCTTGGGGTGTGTTTTGATACAACACGGTAAGGTGATTTCTTATGCTTTTAGGCAGCTTAAACCTTACGAGGTGAATTACCCCACTCATGATTTGGAGTTGGCAACAGTGATCTTTGCCTTAAAAATTTGGAGGCATTATTTTTATGGAGAGACTTGTGATATCTTCACCGATCACAAAAGTCTTAAATATATTTTCACTTAGAAGGAGCTCAACAAGAGGCAGAGGCGTTGGTTGAAGATTCAAAAAGATTATGATGCTAGAATTCAGTATCACCCGGGGAAGGCAAATATGGTTGCAGATGCTCTTAGCAAAAAGAGTTCTGGGAGTGTAGCAGCCCTTATTACACAACCTCAGCTTATTTCGTATTTGGAGCGGCTAGAGTTGGAGTTGTATGTGCAAGGTTCAGATGGGCATTTGGCAGGTATGAGAGAGGAGCCCTCTCTTATTTCGCGGGTCAAAGAAGCTCAAAAGGAAGATGGGGAATTGTGGAGTATGACGCAAAATCTGGAGGAGGGCAAGTAGCCTGAGTTTCGTATTGATGATCACAGTGTGATTTGGTTGGGTGAGCGGTTGTGTGTACCGTCAGATCCAATAATTCGGGAGGTTGTGTTAGCTGATGCTCATAGTTCACCATTTCTATTCATCCAGGTTATACGAAGATGTATAGGGATTTGAAGAAGAATTTTTGATGGAATGGGATGAAACGAGACGTAGCTGAATATGTTGGGAAGTGCCTCACTTGCCAACAAGTGAAAATAGAACATCAACTAGTCAGCAGTTTGCTGCAACAATTAGTCATTCCAGTTTGGAAGTGGGAGGATAACATAATGGATTTTGTGACTGGTTTGCCGAAGACTTTTAGAAGAATGATGTCATTTGGGTAGTGGTTGATCGATTGACCAAATTGGCACACTTTTTGGCTATCTATGAGGGTTACTCGGTGGATAGGTTAGCGCAGATCTTTCAGCAGGAGATTGTTAGACTTTATGGTACTCTAGTATCTATTATTTCAGATCGGGACCCACATTTCACTTCACGATTCTGGAAAGGTTTTCAACGAGCTTGGGGCACTCGGCTCAACTTTGGTACTTCTTTTCATCCGCAAACTGATGGGCAATCTGAAAGGACTATTCAGATGTTGGAGGACATGTTGAGGTCTTGTGCACTTGAGTGGTCGGGTAATTGGGATGATTACTTGAGCCTAGCTGAGTTTGCTTATAACAACAGCTGGCATGTAAGTATTGGAATGGCTCTATTTGAGGCATTGTATGGTTGAAAGTGTCGGGCACCGACTTGTTGGGATGAGGTTGGTGAAAGGGCCATAGAAGGGCCTAAGTTAGTTCAAATTACTACGGAGAAGGTAGCGGTGGCTAAGGAGAAATTGAAGTCGGCACGGTCACGACAGAAGATTTATGCTGATAAGCTTAGGAGGACTTTAAAGTTTGAACCTGGTGAGCATGTTTTTCTAAAAGTTTCTCCTTGGAAGGGCATTTGGCGATTTGGGTTGAAAGGGAAACTTAGTCCGCGTTATATTGGCCCATTTGAGATTTTGGAGAGGGTTGGTGAGGTTGCATATCGGTTAGCTTTGCCTCCGCAGCTAGCTCATGAGCACAATGTGATCCATGTGTCGGTGTTGAAAAGTTATCATTATCATCTGTTGCATGTGGTGCAATATCAATTCGATAGGATTCGGGAGGATCTTACTTGTGAGGAGCAAGCTGAGACGATTTTGGACCGTCAAGAAAGGATTATGAGGAGGAAAACTATTCCGTTTATTAAGGTTTTGTGGAGGAATCATTCGGAGCGGGAAGCCACTTGGGAGATGGAGGATTCTATTCAAACGGAATATCCACACCTTTTTGATAATTAGGTACTTTTCATTCTTTTGATTCTGTGGACGGAATCCTTTTTAAGGGGTAGGTAATGTAATACCCGGTAAATTAAATAAATAAACAAATATTGAATAAAAAAATTTATTTTGTGTTAAATTATATTAATTGTACTTTGTCTTTTATTGGGTCAATCAAATCATTTAATTTATGTGGGCTAATAAGTATTAGTAAGTGATATAAATTTATTTAGTAAAATTGGGCCTTAAAATTAGTTGGGTCTAATTTATATTTGTGTGATATTAAAATCCTATTAAAAGTAGAAGAAATAATAAAAAATAAAAATAATAACTAAAACCTAATCTTCCTCATATCTGATACAAACCGAGGGGAGAAGGGTAAGAGAGAAAACGACGGCAGTAAGAACAGGAAGCAAAAAGGTACTGTACTATTCCTGTTAAGATAGAGTTGTTTGAAATTGTTTCTTGATTGGTACGTTAAAATATGTTAATCACACACACACACACACACGCACACACACACACACACGCGCACACACACACACACACACACACACACACACACACACACACATATATATATATATATATATATATATATGGATTAATGAGTGACGAACGGGTCACTAGTACAAAATGTTGGCAGCAAGTGTGCATTTTTTAATGTTTACTGTGTTATCCCTGACACCACCGATCCAGTACAATGAGACTCTGACTGTTTACATCTTATTGTTGTTTGTATGCATAGTAAAAAAAAGCACACACACACACACACACCTATTCCCTAATACTAGAACCTATGAATGGTGTATATCAGGACCTATTTAGGTTCATTTAGTATAGTATTATATTTTATCCAATTTATATATATGACTTGCTATAGCCTTGGAGCTAGAATAGTAATCTGCATTCTTAGAACCATTAGGTAATACTCCCTCCTATTCAGATTAAATGACGTTTTAGGGAGTTTAATTTTATTCTATATAAGTGTCGTTTTGGAATCTCTATGCAAGATTGCACTATTTTTTTCCTAATTTACCCCTCTATTTAATATGCTTAGTAAATGCAATTGTGGAGAGAGAAATAATTAATTAGGGACAATTGTGAAGAATGAGAAGAGATAATTGTGGAGAGAGAAATAATTAATTAGGGACACAAAAGACATTTTGTGTTATTTCTTAATAAGTGTGCTTAACTCTAAAATGTCATTTAATCTGAATAGGAGGGAGTATAATAATAATAATTTTGGGAAAAGTAATTCATAATTAGTAATTTAACTTACAGTTAGTAATGTATATTATTTTTTTTGTTTGTTAAATTGTGTAATTAGTTCGGACGGAAGGAGTTTAACGAATTATATTCAGATTATAATTTTCGGTATTACATTACTTAATCCAGGTACGAATTTCGTACTTCTTCCGCGATAATCCTTTAATTTTGATTTGTTCGTTTCGCTTATCGTTTAGAAATTTATTATTGTTTCACATAATTGTTCCTTCTTAAAATTCGTGAAAATGTTTTATTTTGGCATTAGTATTTAAAACTAGTATTTGTACTCTTTGATATAGTGTATCATGTTTAGTATTTATTTTGATCTTTGTAGAAAGTAAATGTTAATATTTTTGGAGACTTTGTGTTGATGATTCGTTTTAGTTTAACATGTACACGTTAGAACTCCTTTGTGTTGATATTGTGTCACATGTGTTGTGACATAGTATTTTTGTTAGAATACCGTAGGGTATACCTATGCTATAACCACCTGTGGGGGTACCACAGACATGTCCTCTTGGCACCGAGGCATGACACCTTCCGTGGCGGTGTGATCAGTCCACGACGTCTCCATTTTGTGCTCCGGTGCGAGTTGGTCATTTGGTGTTTTGTTGTGGGAGGCGTATGGGTCGACCCTAATTTCTATTCTGTTCTGTTCTGCGGATTGGTGATATTTGTGTAAGACCCCAACTTTTATAAATAAAGATAAATTTTCTATAAATATCATTTTTGAATATTATGGAGTTAATTTGATATAATGTTATAGTTGTGGGTAATATTTATAAATTTTAAAAAGTATGGAAGTTGTTATATAATATTCGATTGGTCGGGGAATATTCGTTTTAACAGAGAATATTCGTACAACGGCACAATTATTGGTGGACCCCACAACGGAATTATTGTCGGATTGAGAAAACGACAAAAATATTTTATTAAAAATAACGGCAGAAGTTTTACCATTGATACTGTTGAACTACTCGGTAGTAAAAGTACAGTAATACGTATGGTTGCATAGTAGCACACGGTATTGATTGTTAATGCTTATGTGAGAAGTCACTCAGTTTGATTCAATTATTGTCAGTTAATAATATGAATTATTTAGCAATAATGACGTTTTGTTTTATTCGTATTATTAACGTAATAAAACAGAAACATCTTTTTATATAAAACAGAATACTTTATTAAAGTTATTCTATAAATAGAATATATTATATTTTATTTAAAAGATTTTTCTTTAAATATGGACCGTCAGATTAAAGTAATCAATCTGGACCGTTCATGGATTAGTTACTATGCATTCTATTTTTCGATAAATAGCAGTTCATTCCTTCATTATTTCTTACGAATTCACTGAACTCTAGAGAGAGAAACTATAGAGAGAAACTATAGAGAGAGAGAAGAAGAGTATTTTGCTACTTAACTACTTTCTTATTTCAGCTCTTCTTTAAAACGGTAAGGGGTGTTATTCTTTCTTATTCATGAAGAGAACTGTTGTTATTCCATTTATTATTATTCTGTTGGAACATCCTGTCTGTATGTTTTACACCGGACCTAGTTCTGTCTTTATTATTATTCTATTGGAATATCCTGTCTGTGCGTTTTACGCCGAACCTGGTTCCGTCTTTATTATTATTCTATTGGAATATCCTGTCTATGCGTTTTACGCCGGACCTGGTTCTATTATTTATTATTCTGTTGGAATAACCTGTCTGTGCGGTCTATCGCATGCATGGTGATTTCTTTTGTTATTCTATTCTTTATTATACTCAGTTGGTTAAGTTTTGACTTCTATACTCCATGAAATTTGTGGAATATCCTTGATAATTGCGTTTCATCCAGTATCTTTTCATGAAAATATTCTTCTAAGCATTCTTGAATTTTACTCCACAAAGCAGTATCATGTTGACAATTTGGACGTTGTTAATTCTTGGATAAATTAATTCTTGAACTTGTTTTATTGAATTCTTATATTATTGTCATCATCCTCATGTTTATAAAATGTTAAAAGTCATCTGTGGCCTGTAGTGCATAGATGGACTTGGTATGATTATGACCAGGGATTATTCGGTATAATCATGACCGTAAAGTTATAAATGATGTGGTAAAAGTCCTCATTGGCCCGTAGTGCGTTGATGGACAGTTGTTGGCATGATCATGACCATTAATGAATACACGAATATCCTTGGCCGTAGTGCAGGGGTGATTTGATGATGTGGATTATTTTATTAAGCTGAGTCTCAGCGATCACAGTGTTGAAAAACCTTTTAAATCATAAAAGATAGTAGAGTTTATTTTCTACTTGACTTTTTTAATGGATTTCTTGTTCCGCTGCAGTTAAACTTGATGTCTATTATATTTTATCAGTTTAACATTATTGAAGGCTAATGATAATTTATTCTGCATTATCTTAGTCATAATATTTTTTACTGGGCTAGTTGAGCTCACCCTTTCTTTCACTGTTCTCTTCAGGAAATGAGAACGTAGCTGGGCAAGTCGGGGAACGGAGTGATGGTTCGAATGACAGTATTAGTTAGTAGTCCTCACTATTCTATGTAATAGTGTGTTAATAAATGTAATGAGGACTCCTTTTGAGTATGAATACTCTCTAGAAGATAATATGTGTATTCAAACTCGCAGTTTTGTTTTGTCGTATTGTACACGACAGTTGTATTAGTAAGTTGTATTTATATTCTGTACTTTGTATCTGACGACCCAAGATGGGTGATGCATACCTAATTTTGGGGGCATCACAGTTGGTATCAGAGCTTAGGGATATGATCCCTGGCTAAGATGTGAGAATAGAACTAGGAGGGGAGAGACGGGGAATTCCTTCGCTAGTATGACCTACCTAAGTTTATTTGCATGGTATTTAATTGGTCGGTCATAATATAAGGATAATATATGACATATCAATTAACTTTTATTTTGTGGCAGTATCTGAAAATGGCATCTGAGAATGTTGAGAATAGCATTGGAGCACAGGCGACTGTTGATTCACCACATATCAGTAATCAAGATAATGTGCATTAGGAAGGTGACAATCCTCATGCAAACAACAACACTGACCAGATGATGAATGATGGAATATTCAGAAACTTTATGCAGTTCATGCAACAGCAGGCGAGAGCGGCTCCTGTCTAAAATATAGGTGGAAACACTGAAAACTCTCGGACGGTCACCGCTAAACAGTTCAAGGAGCTGGGACCACCAGAGTTTAAGGGAAAGCCAAAATCACTTATAGCGAAAACATGGATAAAGCAGATTACCAAGATATTTGATGTCTTGGGATGCTCCAAGGAGCAAAAGGTTGCCTGTGCCGCCTTTATGTTGCGAGGAGAGGCAGATTACTGGTGGGAATCGATTAAGCGTACTCAACCTGCCGTACTGAAGATGTCTTGGGAGAAGTTCCAAGAGCTGTTCAATGACAAATACTTTTTCGAAAGTGTTCGTCACATGAAGGAGGTGGAGTTCATCAAATTGGAGCAGAATAATATGACCGTGTCGCAGTATGAGGCTAAATTTGCTGAGTTGTCCCGGTTTGCGACCCACTTGGTGGATAATGAAGAGCGAATGACGCGAATGTTTTTGCGAGGTTTGAAACCTGAGATACGTCAACATCTTATTTCTCATAAACTGTGTTTGCATTCAGATGTTGTGAATAGGGCTCAGTTAGTGGAGCGCGACAACGAGTCAACGCAACCAAAAGAGAGTAGTTGGCAAAATGATAATACCAGTGAGAGCAGTCATCGAAGCGGTGACAACAAGCGTGGAGGGAATCAACAGGCCAGAAATGGTAACCACTTCGGTGGTAATCAGGGCCAAAACAATAAGAATGGTCATTTCAAGAAGAGGAGATTCAACAATGATGGAAAGACGTCAGCACCAGCACCCGTTGTTAAGGAAGGAGAACGACCACCTATCATATGTTTCAAATGAGGAGGGGAGGGGCACATCAGTCCAAACTGCGCGATGCTGTCTAAAGCATGTTATAATTATGGAAGAGAAGGTCATTTAGCTCGATTTTGTCGTTTACCAAAAACAAGTTCAACCAAGATGGAGACACCAAAGGCCGTCCCAGAAAAGTCAAAATCGGTAGTGCAAGGGAGAACGTTTGTTGTGACCTCCCAGAAAGCAAGAAACCCGAATGAGGTTATCACGGGTAAGTTTATCATAAACTCTAACGAAGTCTATACTTTATTTGATACCGGTTCTACCCATTCTTTTATTTCTCCTACTTGCGCTCATCGATTAAATTTGACTCCGGAGAAATTAGACTTTGATTTATCTGTTGAAACTCCATTAGGAGAAACCTTCATTACATCCACGGTTTATAAGTCTTGTTTGGTTCAAATTGGTACCCACACATTACCTGTCGATCTGATTTCATTAAAAATACTTGCATTTGACGTGATTCTAGGGATTGATTGGTTAACTACTCATCATGCAAAAATTGATTGTTTTCGTAAGGTTGTTAGCTTTCATATTCCTAATCGACCTATTATGCAAATTCAAGCAACCAAACCATTAAAATCAATCGATGTCATCTCAAGCCATAAAGCTATTCGTTTATTGAAAAACGGATGTCAAGCTTTCTTATCTCATGTCACGGATCTAAACAAAAATACGTCAGTTTTGAATGATATTTCTATTGTTAATAAATTTCCTGACGTATTCCCTGAAGAAGAGTATTCTGCTACTTAACTACTTCCTTATTTCAGCTCTTCTTTAAAACGGTAAGGGGTGTTATTCTTTCTTATTCATGAAGAGAACTGTTGTTATTCCATTTATTATTATTCTGTTGGAACATCCTGTCTGTGTATTTTACACCGGACCTAGTTCCGTCTTTATTATTATTCTGTTGGAATATCCTGTCTGTGCGTTTTACGCCGGACCTGGTTCCGTCTTTATTATTATTCTGTTGGAATATCCTGTCTATGCGTTTTACGCCGGACCTGGTTCTATTATTTATTATTCTGTTGGAATAACCTGTCTGTGCGGTCTATCGCATGCATGGTGATTTCTTTTGTTATTCTATTCTTTATTATACTCAGTTGGTTAAGTTTTGACTTCTATACTCCATGAAATTTGTGGAATATCCTTGATAATTGCGTTTCATCCAGTATCTTTTCATGAAAATATTCTTCTAAGCATTCTTGAATTTTACTCCACAAAGCAGTATCATGTTGACAATTTGGACGTTGTTAATTCTTGGATAAATTAATTCTTGAACTTGTTTTATTGAATTCTTATATTATTGTCATCATCCTCATGTTTATAAAATGTTGAAAGTCATCTGTGGCCTGTAGTGCATAGATGGACTTGGTATGATTATGACCAGGGATTATTCGGTATAATCATGACCGTAAAGTTATAAATGATGTGGTAAAAGTCCTCATTGGCCCGTAGTGCGTTGATGGACAGTTGTTGGCATGATCATGACCATTAATGAATACACGAATATCCTTGGCCGTAGTGCAGGGGTGATTCGATGATGTGGATTATTTTATTAAGCTGAGTCTCAGCGATCACAGTGTTGAAAAACCTTTTAAATCATAAAAGATAGTAGGGTTTATTTTCTACTTGACTCTTTTAATGGATTGCTTGTTCCGCTGCAGTTAAACTTGATGTCTATTATATTTTATCAGTTTAACATTGTTGAAGGCTAATGATAATTTATTCTGCATTATCTTAGTCATAATATTTCTTACTAGGCTAGTTGAGCTCACCCTTTCTTTCACTGTTCTCTTCAGGAAATGAGAACGTAGCTGGGGCAAGTCGGGGAACGGAGTGATGGTTCGAATAATAGTATTAGTTAGTAGTCCTCACTATTCTATGTAATAGTGTGTTAATAAATGTAATGAGGACTCTTTTTGAGTATGAATACTCTCTAGAAGATAATATTTGTATTCAAACTCGCAGTTTATGTTTTGTGATATTGTACACGGCAGTTGTATTAGTAAGTTATATTTGTATTCTGTACTTTGTATCTGACGACCCAAGATGGGTGATGTATACCTAATTTTGAGGGCGTCACAGTTTGTGCCTAACACGCCTTCCGATTTTGCATGCATCTGGATTGTGCATTCCGATGTGTGATTGCATGTGTGACATTATTTTAATTGCATGTGTGACATTATTTGACTTGCCTGTGTGACAAGGTATATACTATTTATTTTGAGCTCGGTATAAACTAACACCCGGCCATTTGATTCAGCCTATCATTTCGTTGTGTTAGTTTTATTCATTATAGTTCAGTGTTCATTTTATTGTGTTAGTTATTTCATTTTATTATTCTTGTACTCTATATCCGTACTGGGCATTTGACTCATGCTGTATTTTTCTTCGGACAGGTAATCAGGGGGATTAAGGGCAAGTGTGACTAGAGCTTCCTTTTATCCAAATAGTTTAGATATTTTGTGTAGGTTGTGATCCAGTGGTTTATTTGGAGTTGTAATAATTACTTTAGATTATAGTTTTAACCAGTTTAATATTTATTATGGTTTGACTTGTGGTAATTATTAGATTTTTGGACTATTCTTTTGTGGCTTGGAGCCTTGTTATAATTTCATCAGTTTTGTTTTGAGTAACCTCTCTTTCTATTTCGAAAAGGGGGTGTTACTGTCGCACTATGTATCATTTAATAACCCTATAAATCTTTTAGTTTTAGTTTAATTAAAATTTCAAATGAAGGAATTCCAATGATATTTACGCTCTGTTTCTGAGTTTTAAAATTGACAGAAAAGAAAAGAAATGAACGAAAAATTTATGTTTTCTTTTCAATTTTATGTTTTTGAGTTTTTTAATAAACGAAAAAGAAAAGAAATGGATAGAAAACTTGGCCACTTTTTCTGTCAAAGTTTTCCGTCCAAAATTGGCCTGATTTGGACGGAAAAGAAATTGGAATAAGTAATATTTTTTAAATTCTCATATTATCCTCAACTTTTAATATAATAAATTTTAAGTTACAACTCATGTCCTCAATTTTAAATTTTCTATTCTTTTCTATTAAAACTCAGAAACAACACAAAGGAAAACTTCAAGTTTTCTATTCTTTTCTTTTCTGTTCTAATTTAAGTTTTCTATTCTTTTCTTTTCTGTTCAAAACTCAGAAACAGAGTGTTAGAGCTAGATAGATAGATCTCAACATCACTACTTTTTATCTCTATTTTCAGGAGTATATTTTTGGAATTGCTCATGATCATAGTTTAATTATAAATAGATCTATTTTGTTGGAAAATATGGATTATGACAATAATTCTAGCTTACTGATTGTGAAACATTTGCTCGATTGTATCAGTATCAACAGAATCAGAAACATCTATATTATGACACCGTAGGCTTTTTTAGCTATTAATATTGGTGTAAACTTTTGGTGAAGCTCTATCCCAAATTTTAGATACCTAATAACTCCTACTGTCCTGTTAAATTTAATGCACAAACACTTGGTATATCCCTAAATTGTTCAACCAACATGGGTGGGATAGTAATTTACAATCTTTTCTCTTCCAAACGAATTGTCACAACAACGTTATTCTCTCAATTGATCTTCCCACGTTCACATTCACATCTCCCATGAAATCTAACCAAGAATATTGAAGTTCCATTTTTCTACTCTAACTTCCATTGATCATTATTCCTCTCACTTCAAAATTAGTCAAAACTGAATAAAACCCACTCCTATTAATTGCGAGTGAAAAGAAAGGGTCAATGACGATACATAAAGCAAAAGTTTTCGTTATCTGCTTAGAAAAGGTTAATCCTTTTTTTTAGCAAGAGTTGTTATATCTCTGTTAAATTATTGTGCACCTTATGTTTGTGTAAATGCCCGCGAGAGATCAGAGGTCTGGTTCGTTAATACGTTAGGGGCTCTCATATACTCTTTTCTAATTAACACAAAATCATTCTTATGCTTATTTTAAAAATCATCTATGACAAGTCCTTGGAAATTCATCTCCCAAGGTTATACTACTTTTATTCGTCATTTGAGATACAGGGTTGGGAGTGGTCATCAGATTCGATTTTGGGAGGATTCTTGGTTGGGAGATAAGTTTTTAATCGGCTGTATCGTATTTCTTCACTACATGATGCTCCCATTTCTAATTTCATAGTGTGAAGGGAATTTTTTTTCTTGAGATTTTCATTCTTCAGTAATCTCACTGATTTAGATACCATTAAAATGGAAACTTTGCTTATCTTACTTGATTCGGTTCATTTATCATCCTTCTCTGATAAGCGCATCTGTACTTTAGATCCATCTGATTTTTTTTCTTGTAAAAGTTATTTCTCTTTTTTGACTCGGTCTCTTGTTCCTAATCCATTTTCTTTGACTTCCTATATTTGGAAATCTAAGGTCCCTTCCAAAGTCAAGGCTTTTGTGTGGTCTCTGGTTTTAAAAGTGATGAGGACATGGCATGCGTGAACTCAAATAAGACTAAATGGACGTGGGGATCAAGCAAGGCTAACTAAGAGATTCAAACAAGGTCTCAATGAATTAATCCAAGATGTTTGGGCTGAAGGTAACACAAGGAAACCCAAAGAGGATGCTAAAGAGCATGAGACACAAGTTTGGGTCAATTTAATACAAACCCAATTCTAATCATCTTAGTAAAGCCAACATATTTTACATGCAAGAAAGTCCAAACACGACGAGGATTATAATATTCTAAGAAATTAAATTTTTAAAAATTCTATTATAATTAGAATTTCTTTTTAATTATAATTTCTTTTCCAAATTGACTTCTATTTTCTTATAGAAATTAGGGTTATAGTTTATAAATTCCTATTAGGATTAGGATAATTTGTTCCTATTGTTATTAGGATTTGGATATGGATCGTTTCTATTGTTATTAGGATTTGGATTGTTATTAGTAGTATAAATAGAGGTCCAAATTGATGTAATCAAACACATTATTCATTATTCAATATACTTGTGAGTTTATTATCTACTTTTGGTTCTTTGAAGAATTCGTAAGTAATTTTTAGTTATTTCTTTGAGATTCAATTTGATTTATCATACAACAATTCATAGTTGTGTGTGGCGTCTTCTACCGCATTAATCGTCGATTATACCGAGATTACCGCTTCAATATAAGCGAGTGGTCAAGGTATCGTTGGTGTCCATTCAACGCAGATTTCTGAACGCGAGCAATTGTACCAAGATTATCGTCTACATATAATAGACGAGGGGTTAAGGTGTTGTAAGCAATTCACCCAACAACTGTGCTAGAAACGATCCGGGCGACGACCACCTCACGCAAGCATGTCGTGGAGTCTATCATTTGGTATCAAAGCTAAGCCTTTCTAGCGAGATACTTATCTTTAATTTTCTGTCGAAATATATATTGGAAAAAAAAAGAGAAAAAAAAATCGGAGTCTATTTCCATTGTGCTAACCAAACTTGTAGCACACCATCAAAACATGAAATTCCAACCAAGAGTTCATATTGTTCCATCATCATCAATTCTGAAATGGAGATACAATTTATAAATCTGAAGCATACAAGAGGAATACAAGGCAATCAATCTGTGATTTTGTGGTATTCTGATAGCCATACCTTCTATATTTTGTTCTTAATAAGTTACTTTTGAATTGCATTGTAAAAACTGTGAATTTATTTGGTGAATTCAAAAAGAACCTACAAGAGAGAATATTAGAGGTAAAAGCCAAATTTGAGCGATACATGAGTGATTCATCATTATTCGAGCGAAACACGTAAGGGAGTGGTGAGGAAACTGTTTTCTACTAACCCTTATTTTGCAGGAAATATGTCTAACTCGAAGGATAAAGGAACTTATGAGGAACAACCCTCGACAACTGAATTGAAATTCCAGATGGAAGCCATGCATAAAGAATGAGATCTAAGATTGAGAAAGACTATGGAGCAAATGCAAGAACAATTAGAAGAGATGAGGGTGTCTATGGCTGAGCTATCCCAAAATACTCATGGGATACATAACAAGACGAGGGCACAACAAACTGACGTAAGAAAGGAAGACCCTTATGGTGAGGACAGTAGTGCAGTGGAAGACCGTGAATCTAATTTTCTACATCAAAGACATGGAGGAGCTAGGGAAAGAGGAGGTTGGGACAGAGAAGATGACAATTTGGATAACATAAAAATGAAAATTCTAGCTTTCCAAGGCATGGGTGATCTTGAGGCTTATTTAGATTGGGTAACCAAGATGGAGCAAATCTTTGACTATCACAACTATTCAGACCTTAAGAAAGTCAAGTTGGCCGTTACGGAGTTTTCTGGATATGCATTGATATGTTGGGATCAGTTGAAAACTAATTGGAGAAGGTGTGAAGAGCGACCGATTACAACTTGGGTGGAGATAAAAGCTATCATGAAAAAGAGGTTTGTACCATCATACTATCAACGGGAGATCAGTCGTAGTTTGTAAACTCGTAAACAACGAAGTCAGAGTGTGGATGAATATTACAAGGAGATGGAAATGTTGAAGGATCAAGCTAATTTGATTAAGGATAATGAAACAACGATGGCTGGGTTCTCTGCAAGATTGAACTGGGAGATTGCAGACTTGGTTGAACGACAACATTATTTAGAATTAGCAGAACTGGTACATATGGCTACTAAGATAGAGAAACAACTCAAGAGGCGAGGAGGACAACGAGGAAAATCTACTGCTAGTTCATCATGGAGACCTAATTTGGCAAAGCGAGAGGAAAAAATAGCTTCGATCAAACTAAATGTGGAACCTAAGCAAGGATCGACTAGCCAATAGATACAAGGTAAAAATGAACAACCTTTTTTTGGGCAATCGGGATATTGTATGCTTTAAGTTTCAAGACAGGGGACATATTTCTAGCCAATGTCGAAATCAGAGGAAAATGTTGTTGCTTGACAATGGAGAGGTACAAACTGAGGGGGAAGAGAGCAACACTGATTCTATGCCACCATTAGAGGAGATATGTGAGGATGCGATACATGGTGAAATTCTTGTTACAAGAAGAGCACTTAGTACGCAGGTTAAGGTGGAGAGCAGTGAACAACAAAAAAATCTATTTCATACTCGATGTCTTGTGAATGGAAAAATCTGTTGTGTAGTCATAGATGGAGGCAGCTGTACAAATGTGGCAAGCACTATGATGGTGGAGAAATTTGGGTTGCCTACCACAAAACATCCACAGCCTTATCGTTTGAAGTGGCTCAATGATAATGCAGACATTAAGGTAACCAAACATGTGTTAGTTCTGTTTGCTATTGGTCGGTATGTTGATGAGATATTGTGTGATGTGGTGCCTATGCAGGCAGGGCATATATTACTGGGTAGACCATGGCAGTTTTATAGGAGGGTTCAACATGATGGGTTTATCAATGTATATTCCTTTGTTTACGACAAGAAGAAAATCTCTTTGCGTCCTTTGTCATCACAACAAGTACATGAGGATTAAATTCATTTGCAGAAAGATCATGTACAAAGAAAAAAGAGTGAAGAATAGAAAAATTAAGAAGAAAAAAAGAGTGAAAAAGAAATAGAGAAAAAGAAAGATGAGAGAAAAACAAATATACTAGCAAAAAAGAGTGATGTGATAAGAGTTTTAATTTCTAAACAGCTTGTGATTTTACTTCGGTATAAAGAGGTGCTTTTGAATACTAACGCTAATGAATCTTTGCCTAGTGTTGTTTCATCTCTCTTACAGTAATTCAAAGATGTATTTTCTGAGGAACTTCCTTATGGACTACCACCTATTCGGGAAATTGAGCATCAAATTGATTTTGTTCCCAGTGCGACCATTCCAAACCGTCCGGCTTATCGGAGTAATCCCTAGGAGACGAAAGAGTTACAAAGGCAAGTTGATGAGCTGATGGGGAAAGGATTCGTGAGAGAAAATATGAGTTAGTGTGCAGTTCTGGTGATCCTAGTGCCGAAAAAGGATGGAAAATAGAGGATGTGCATTGATTATCGAGCGATAAATAACATTACGATAAAATATCGATATCCCATTCCTCGTTTAGATGACATGTTAGATGAATTACATGGGTTTTGCATATTTTTAAAAATTGATTTAAAAAATAGTTATCATCAAATTAGAATGCAAGAGGGTGATGAATGGAAAACAACGTTTAAAACAAAATATGGTCTTTATGAGTAGTTAGTATTACCTTTTGGTTTAACTAATGCACCCAGCACTTTCATAAGATTAATGAACCATGTTTTACGCCCATTCATTAGAAAATTTGTCGTAGTTTATTTTGATGATATCTTGATTTATAGCAAAAACATGGAAGATCATGCATTGCATTTAAAATCTGTTTTAGATGTACTTAGGAAAGAAAAGTTATTTACTAACATGGAAAAATGCACGTTTTGTTCGGAAATAATTATTTTTCTTAGCTTTGTTGTGAGTTCACAGGGAGTCCAAGTTGATGATGAGAAAATACGTGCAATCCGGGATTGGCCGAGTCCAACCAATGTAAGTCAAGTACGAAGCTTTCACGGACTCGCAAGTTTTTACCAACGCTTTGTTCAAAATTTCAGTGAGATTACAACACCATTAACTGAGGTCATCAAGAAAAGTGTGGGCTTTTAGTGGGGTGATAAACAAGAAAAAGCATTTAATTTGATTAAGGATAAATTGACAAATGCTCATTTACTTATTTTGCCTAACTTTGCTAAAACTTTTGAGATTGAATGTGTGACGCCCCCAAATCCGGGTTACCTGACCCCCGAATTTGGTGCTCACGATCCACAAAATAAATAACATCTAACTACCCATTTATTTATGAATAGAAATACACACTTCATTAAATAATATTGTTAATACATTGTCCCAAGTTATCTAACCATAACTTTACAAACATACCCCTTAGATATACAAAAAAGATTTACAAAACAACATAATAATATTGTTCAACATAATTATTCCAGCAAAATGCCTTAGCCTTTATTCTTCTTTGCCCCTCCGGCCTCTTTGTTCCTAGCTGAAATATTTTATTTAGCAAGGATGAGCAACAAATTTGCCCCGCAAGTTAAGACATACAATGAATGTATAAGAATCAAGAATAACAGACTATCTATTTTGATAGAATGACACCAAAGTTCGGGGAACTTTGAAATAGCTGAACAATTCGTTATCACTAACAAGTCTTCTCGCATTCTATGCAACACAATAATCTGATAATGAAAGAGTACAAAGCTTTCAAAGTATCTACGATATTCTAATGCATAATCAAGAATCAATTCTATGCAATAACAAAGTGGAATAGTTTTCAGATTTATGCCGAGCTATCCATTGGATCTTGAACTTTTCTTCTCGAGTAACTATCAAAAATTTTACTTTGATATACCTAGGTGTATCAAATAACCATAAAGATTAAGTCATACCCCTCAACAAGAACTTAGAGCGGCCAACTCTTTGTACCCTATATTATTCATAATACTTACACGCGCGTAACGACCAAATATACGACCAAAATGTTCTCTTTATATAAAAGGTAGTTCTTCTAAGTCTTATTATAAGAATACAACAACGAAATACTATGATTTCAATATCTAATCACTTTCTCGATCTAGCCGAAATAATTGGCATCGATCTATCAATAATAATTGAATTCTCTTCTCGAATTTATCAAGTTCTAACAAATGTTCGTCTAGCCAGAATAATTAGCTAAGACATTTCTCTACACAATTCCATAATAGACAGGAATTATCTGTACTATCAATAATAACTTCTACGGATGTATGTATCCAACAACAGTTATTCTCTAAGTACATTCTCATAATCACTAATTCAATTTGAATTAATAAACATGCACTAACTGCGAATAATCAACAAAAATTCTCAGACGTGGTCTAATCAGCAATAATTAACCACCATAATATTTGAAAGATATAACTCAAGGTTGAGTTAAAGAAACTTGCCTTCTCCGTTGATTACTACTACACAAAATACTTATCTGCGTTTGAAATACCTATAATCACAATATCGGTCTCATAATTAGCACAATAATTCGCAACACACAATACTGTAATTTACAATCAATATTTCTCCTAGACACATTACCACATAATCACATCATTGTTTATAACCTATATAAACACTTCTCAAGTCTAACTAGTTCAGTGATCTGGTTGGACTTCAATCTGTTCTCGGTGTTCTAGCCACCTTTATCCGACAATTAACACATTTATTGTCAATTAAACTCGGTCTCTAAGCTTCAATATTATTTTAGATAAGTCAGATATTGTTCATAATATTTTTCAGAAGCTTTTAATAATTTTTAAACAATTATTATATTTTATAAGAATTTTTTAAACACTGAAATTATTTTTAAATGATTTAATTACTGATTAATCCCATCATCATTAATATTTAATAATATTAAAATATTATGACTAAGATAATATACAACAAATTATCATTAGTCTTCAACAGGGAAAAATCTGATAAAATATAATAGACAACAAGTTTTAGATCAACAACTGCAGCGAAAACAACAATCCATTAGAAGAGTCAAGTATAGAATGAATTCTACTATCTTCTAAGATTTAAAAGTCCGTCATCAATATTTTATCCCTGTAACATCAATCAATATACATCTTGAATCAAATATTCATCTTTGCACTACAGGCCAAAGATATTCATTTGCATCACCAGTTGGTCATGTTCATCTCAACACCTGTTCATCTTTGCACTACGGGCCGAAGATATTCATTAGTTAATCATTCATCTTTGCACTACAGGCCAAAGATATTCAGTAATATTGTGACGCCCCCAAAATAGGTCCAATCCATCCAATCTATTCTGAGTCGCCAAATACATGGTACAGAAAATAACTATAACTTTATTACTACAATTGTCGTACAAAATACAACAACTCATATATTGTGAGTTTTGATACAAATATATACTGACTGTGACTCTCATCCCAACCTTGGATAACACGTCACAATGGCACCTTACATAAAGGTACAGTCAATAACTGTTTTAGAAATTAAAATCTTCGGAAAGTGCTCAAGGAGACCTTTGTACATGGGAGGCTATATTTCTAGATTATGATAGATATCATATGTCTACAGAATTATCCTTGGTTGACCCAATAGACCCCAAAGAAAAATGAGAATATTACTATCATATTCTTTCCAATGGTGAACCTTCTCTTGACATATCATTATCTCCACTGTCTCTAATTGAGAATTATACTTCAACCAAACACCAAGATTATATAGGTAGTGCTCGTAGATATACTCAGCAAGTGGATATGCACAATCCTGTCTTATGATGACATGAGGTTGTATGTCATTAGACATCTTGTATGATAGTGATAAATCACCCTTCCAAAATTGGGCTCGCCTCACCCTATAAGATTCACTAAATATAACTACTAAATAATGTATAAAATACAACACACTATTCCAAAATTCTCAATAAAATTATTTTCATACTGTTTAGGGAGATCCTTCACAGCTAGAGACCACCGTTCTATTCCCCTGTTACCCGGCTCGACCCAGCTACACTCTTATTACCTGAAAGGAATTGTGAAGCAAAAAGGTGAGCACATTCTTATTCATACATTCATCATCTTTGATGATTTACATTCTTATCTGTCTCATATTCGGCTTTCATTAATCTTATTACCGTTCATTACGGCTTTCTCGATAATTCATATCTTATTTAATACTTTCGTTATCCATTACATGAACCCCATGTTCATTACTCGTTCTTAGTGTCGAAGCCATACTGATTGTTGTATGCTAAGACCCAGCGTCCATCGCAACAACGTTGCGTTCACAGCGTCTATATGCTTCACACTTATATCTCATTATCATGACATAACATTGAAATGTTAATTCATTACCCTCGTCACTCAATGTCTAAGGAATCACAATCATAGCAATCCCTCACGTTCGTTCATCGCGACTACGGTCCCCGGATATTGGTTACGTAACCCGCGTTTATATTCTTCGTCTTTTAATTTTGTTGAATCTTTCCGTTCAATCTTTACTACAGGTTTAATTCACTTGATTAAGTGCTACATTAGTTGAACATTATGTTCTTTATCTTCCCTTACGTTCCCTCAAGAGTTGAGCAATTAAAAGCTCTTCTCTAGCTTTTTCTTCAAACTGGCGCTACGGCGCCACCCTCTCCTTTAACTCTCGCGCAGTGGCACGAGTTAGCAGTACCTGACACTTCGGTCTGGTGCAGCAGCGCCACATTACTAGGCATGACTGGTTCTCTATTCGACAATTAACACATTTATTGTCAATTAAACTCGGTCTTTAAGCTTCATTATTATTTTAGATAAGTCAGATATCGTTTATAATATTTTTCAGAAGCTTTTAATAATTTTTAAACAATTATTATATTTTATAATAATTTTTTAAACACTGAAATCATTTTTAAATGATTTAATTACTGATTAATCTCATCATTATTAATATTTAATAATATTAAAATATTAATGACATACTTGTCAAAATATTAAAGTTATTATTAATAACTTGAAATATTTTTAAATCACCAATATTATCTTTAAATAATTTTAAAAACAATTAATTTTTTTTAAACTATCACCATTAATATTTAAATATTAATGAATTTATCATCAAAATATTAAAAGTCATTAATTATAACTTAAAATATTTTTAAATCATTTTTCTCATTTTTAAATGATTTTTAAATCAATAAAACCATTTTTAATTCATTTATTTAATATAATTATTAAATAAATCTAATATCATTAATATTAAATTATTAATGAAAATTCTCCAAAAATATTAAAAGTTAAATTTTATAACTCAAAATATTTTTAAACACTTTATTCTTATTTAAAATAATTTTTATAATATTAAAAATATTTTTTTCTAATTTATTTAATATACTAATTAAATAAATTAAATACCATTAATATTCAAATAAGTATAAATATTAATGAAAAATATCCCAAATTATCAAAAGTTATTTTTCATAACTTAAAATAATTTTTAAAATCATTTTTGTAATTTTTTAGAATGTATTTTCTATTTTTAAATATTTTCCGAAAATTCAGAAAATATAAATAATAAAAACCGCCGCTATAGGCTATTGCGACAGTAACCGTCGCTGTTGGTGTTCTTGGTGCTCAAGAACACTGACAGACAGTGTTCAACATGCCATGTTTGACCGCTTCGAATTTTCAATCCAATGTGTTTCTGGGCTTGCTTACGCATCGATTTTGTAGTAGGTATGTAGTACTACAAGTTTCAATCATCAACTGTGTGACGCCCCCAAAATAGGTATACACCACTCATTCTGAGTCGTCAAATACATGGTACATAAACAACAACAACTTCATTAATACAATTGTCATGTAAAATACGACAACACATAAACTGTGAGTTTAAATACAAATATTGTCTAATAGACAGTATTAAAACTCAAAAGGAGTCCTCATTACAATTATTGATACACTATATTACAAAAATAGTGAGGACTGCTAAAATAACTTTCTAGAACCATCACCCCATACCCCGGCTAGTTCCTGCTATATTCTCACCTCCTAAGAAGAAAAATAGAACAAAAAGGAAAAAGGTGAGCTCAACTAGCCCAGTAAAGAATATTATGATTAAGATAATATACAACAAATTATCATTAGTCTTCAACAGAGAAAAATCTGATAAAATATAATAGACAATAAGTTTTAGATCAACAACTGCAGCGGAAACAACAATCCATTAGAAGAGTCAAGTATAGAATGAATTCTACTATCTTCTAAGATTTAAAAGTCCGTCATCAATATTTTATCCCTGTAACATCAATCAATATACATCTTGAATCAAATATTCATCATTGCACTACAGGCCAAAGATATTCATTTGCATCACTAGTTGGTCATGTTCATCTCAACACCTGTTCATCTTTGCATTACGGGCCAAAGATATTCATCAGTTAATCATTCATCTTTGCACTACAGGCCAAAGATATTCAGTAATATTGTGACGCCCCCAAAATAGGTCCAATCCATCCAATCTATTCTGAGTCGGCAAATACATGGTACAGAAAACGACTATAAATTTATTATTATAATTGTCGTACAAAATACAACGACTCATATATTGTGAGTTTTGATACAAATATATACCGACTGTGACTCTCATCCCAACCTTGGATAACACGTCACAATAGCATCTTACATAAAGGTACAGTCAATAACTGTTTTAGAAATTAAAATCTTCGGAAAGTGCTCAAGGAAACCTTCGTACATGGGAGGCTATATTTCTAGGTTATGATAGATATCATATGTTTACAGAATTATCCTTGGTTGATCCAATAGACCCCAAAGAAAAACGAGAAGATTACTATTATATTCTTTTCAATGGTGAATCTTCTCTTGACATATCATTATCTCCACTGTCTCTAATTGAGAATTATACTTCAACCAAACACCAAGACTATATAGGTAGTGCTCGTAGATATACTCAGCAAGTGGATGTGCACAATCCTGTCTTATGATGACACGAGATTGTATGTCATTAGACATCTTGTATGATAGTGACAAATCACCCTTTCAAAATTGGGTTCGCCTCACCCTATAAGATTCACTAAATATAACTACTAAATAATGTATAAAATACAACACACTATTTCAAAGTTCTCAATAAAATTATTTCCATACTGTTTAAGGAAATCCTTCACAGCTAGAGACCACCATTCTATTTTCCTATTACCCCCGCTCGACCCAGCTACACTCTTATTACCTGAAAGGAATTGTGAAGCAAAAGGGTGAGCACATTCTTATATGAGCACACTCTTATTATCGGATATGATGCTGAAAGAAACTTGCGCTGATTAGCAACTCTCAAAGTATCTATATACTCACAAAATACGCTCGATAATATAGAGAGAGAAAGAGAGAAAACTTGTTTCTGGTGTGATTTTCAATTCTAACTAAACACCCTATTTATAAGAAAATGTTAGAACGCCAAAGCAGACTTGACCTGCAACCTGATGGCATTACCTGCTACTATTTTTACCCACGAAAAATCAGCCATCTTCCCCAACAACCAAAAGTGGGGCCCACCCATATTTTTAATAAAAATATTTTAATTTCCGAAACTTCAATAATTCATAATAAATAGCCATTTTATCAGAAAAATACGAATTTTATGTCCATTCCATAGAAAATTTAATTCTCTACAACTTTGCAGAAGAAAGTTTTTCCAAATTCTAAACCGAAAATATCCGAAATCCACAAACGGATGATTTTCAATACCTCATAAAATTTATAACAAATCATAAGTTAATTTTTAACGGTTCAAAATTTGTGGACAGATACTCAACTTATATATGTATAACATATCCAAAAATCACAACGATCTAACGGTCGGATTAAAATTATAACTTATGCAATAGAGCTTTAAGAACACTGTTTTGATTTTTAAAACCTTCATTCCGACAAAATACTGATAAAACACCTCAAAATTAAATCCTTCATTTAGATAAAAACAAATATTTTCTTATCAATAATTAATTATTCATAAATAATATTACAGAATCACAATTATGACAACCAGGTCGTTCCCAGGAAAGAGGGGGCTTTTCGATAAGGATTTCTCCTTACTAGCGCACAATTAGGTGACCAAACCTCTCCTTAGACAGAACTTCCTTAGACATTATCAATAATGCTATCTAATAATATTATTCGAATAATATGAATTATTAATTTGATAATGAAGATAACGTGCAGTGACAATTATTGAAATAACAATAATATAAAATATCAACGCAGCAACTATTGAATCAATAAAATAAAATATTGAACAGTAATTATTATAACAATTATTGAGCTTCTTACGTAATAATCAATAATTCAACAATACAATGCAATACCGTGTGCTACTGTGTACCCACGCGTATTACTGTATTTTAACAACCGGATATTCCAATAGTGTTAACGGTAACTACTACGCCGTTATTTATAAAAACTCAAACTTGTCGTTTTCTTCATTCGACCGTTTTTCGTTATGGGGCCCACAAATGACTGCGTCGTCGTACGAATATTCTCCGACATCAAGAATATTCCACGACCAAGTGAATATTTCCCGACAAAATAAATATTTTATGACCACTTGCTTATTTTAAAAAATTTACACATTTTACCCATAACCAAAGTATTATATCAATTTAACACCTTATTATTCACAATAATAAATAGAGAAAATTCGATTTTATTCATTAAAAAGTTGGGGTCTTACAAATATCATCATTTAGGACTGAGGATGATGAAAAATATTTTAGAGAAAACGAATCTAGTGAGACAAAAGGACAAATATTAGGGATTCGTATTACAGTTTGTACAAGTTCAATAATACTCCATAATAACTAATTGTGAAGAAGAATTCAAAAAATAAAGATCAAAATATGGATACAATCAAAGATAGTAACCATAATAGACATCTTGGACAAAAAGGATAAAATTTTATTTTTTAGTGAATAGTGTCATATTCGTAAATAGTGCCGTATACGTGAATAGTAACTCCGACACAAAAAGGTAGAAATTCCACAATAAAATTCATATCAATATTTCGGCATAATGATATTGAAGAAAATAATATCATTAACGAAGAAAATAACATCCCTTACCTCAAAATAACGGTATTTCTGATCGAAATATCAGATGTAAAGCCGAAGAAAACTTGCACTGAATAGCAACTCTCAAAGTATCTAAATACTAAAAAAATACTCTCGATAATATATAGAGAGAGAAAACTTATTTCTGGTGTGATTTTCAATTCTAACTAAGCACCCTATTTATAGGAAAATACTAGAACGTCAAAGGAGACTAAATTAATAAAATATTAATTTATTTATTTATTTTCCTTGCGCACACCCCTTTGACAATTCAGCACCTCATTTTTGAAAAAGTCTCAGCCCACTAACAATGACAAGGGTGGGCTCAGAAACTTCAATAATTCATAATAAATAGTTCTTTTATCAGAAAAATTGGAATCTCATGTCATTTTCATAGGAAATTTAATTCTCTACAACTTTGTAGAAGAAAGTTTTTCCAAATTCTAAACAGAAAATGCCCGAAATTCACATACGGACGATTTTTAATACATCCATCCCGACAAAATACTGATAAAACATCTCAGCATTAATTCCTTCAATTATATCCACATAAAATAAATATTTCCTTATCATATAAATCAATAATTAATTATTCACAAATAATATTACAGAATCACAATTAAGACAACCAGGCCGTTCCCAAGAAAGAGGAGGCTTTCCGATAAGGATTTCTCCTTATTGCGTGTTAACTGGACGACCGATGCGGGTTTTGGTCTCTTTTTCGACTAATTTCCTAAGTTTTCTCAAGTTAGGCGTACGGGGCTCGAACTCGGTCTCCGTATGTCGGAATCGAGTCCCGTCAGTTGTAACGTGTGTCTATTATCTACGCGGTGCTATGTGTGTGTTTGCGTGTCATTCGGACGGCCGATGCGGGTTTTGACCTCTTTTTCGGCCTTTAAGCTAAGTGTTAGTTAGTTAGGCGGATGGGGCTCGAACTCAGTCTCCGTAAATCGGAATCGAGTCTAGTCAGTTGTAACGCGTGCCTATTGGCTACGCGGTGCTATTGCTTGTGTTTGCGTGTTAACTGGACGACCGATGCGGGTTTTGGTCTCTTTTTTGACTAATTTCCTAAGTTTTCTCAAGTTAGGCGTACGGGGCTCGAACTCGGTCTCCGTATGTCAGAATCGAGTCCCGTCAGTTGTAACGCGTGTCTATTGGCTACGCGGTGCTATGTGTGTGTTTGCGTGTCATTCGGACGGTCGATGCAAGTTTTGACCTCTTTTTCGACTTTTTGGCTAAGTGTTGGTTAGTTAGGCGGACGGGGCTCGAACTCGGTCTCCGTATGTCAGAATCGAGTCTCGTCAGGTGTAACGCGTGTCTATTGGCTATGCGGTGCTATTGCCTATATTTGCGTGTTAACTGGACGACCGATGCGGGTTTTGGTCTCTTTTTCGACTAATTTCCTAAGTTTTCTCAAATTAGGCGTACGGGGCTCGAACTCGGTCTCCGTATTTCAGAATCGAGTCCCTTCAGTTGTAACGCGTGTCTATTACCTACGCGGTGCTATGTGTGTGTTTGCGTGTCATTCGGACGGCCGATTCGGGTTTTGACCTCTTTTTCGGCTTTTTAGCTAAGTGTTGGTTAGTTAGGCGGACGGGGCTCGAACTCGGTCTCTGTATGTCGGAATCGAGTCCCGTCAGTTGTAACGCCTGTCTATTGACTACGCGGTGCTATTGCTTGTGTTTGCGTGTTAACTAGACGACCGATGCGGGTTTTGGTCTCTTTTTCGACTAATTTCCTAAGTTTTCTCAAGTTAGGCGTACGGGGCTCGAACTCGATCTCTGTATGTTGGAATCGAGTCCCGTCAGTTGTAACGCATGTCTATTGGCTACGCGGTGCTATGTGTGTGTTTGCGTGTCATTTGGTCGGTCGATGCGGGTTTTGATCTCTTTTTCGGCTTTTTGGCTAAGTGTTGGTTAGTTAGGCGGACGGGGCTCGAACTCGGTCTCCGTATGTCGAAATCGAGTCCCGTCAGGTGTAACGCGTGTCTATTGGCTACGCGGTTCTATTGCCTATGTTTGCGTGTTAACTGGATGACCGATGCGGGTTTTGGTCTCTTTTTCGATTAATTTCCTAAGTTTTCTCAAGTTAGGCGTACGGGGCTCGAACTCGGTCTCCGTATGTCAGAATCCAGTCCCGTCAGTTGTAACGTGTGTCTATTACCTACGCGGTCCTATGTGTGTGTTTGCGTGTCATTCGGACGGTCGATGCGGGTTTTGAACTCATTTTTGACTTTTTAGCTAAGTGTTGGTTAGTTAGGCGGACGAGGCTCGAACTCGGTCTCCGTATGTCGAAATCGAGTTTTGTCAGGTGTAACGCGTGTCTATTGGATACGCGGTGCTATTGCCTATGTTTGCGTGTTAACTGGACGACCGATACGGGTTTTGGTTTCTTTTTTGACTAATTTTCTAAGTTTTCTCAAGTTAGGCGTACGGGGCTCGAACTCGGTCTCCGTATATCAGAATTGAGTCCTGTCAGTTGTAACGCGTGTCTATTACCTACGCAGTGCTATGTGTGTGTTTGCGTGTCATTCGGACAGCCGATGCGGGTTTTGACCTCTTTTCGGCTTTTTAGCTAAGTGTTAGTTAGTTAGGCGGACGGGGCTCGAACTCAGTCTCTGTATGTCGGAATCGAGTCTAGTCAGTTGTAACGCGTGCCTATTGGCTACGCGGTGCTATTGCCTATGTTTGCGTGTTAACTGGACGACCGATGCGGATTTTGGTCTCTTTTTCGACTAATTTCCTAAGTTTCTCAAGTTAGGCGTACGGGGCTCGAACTCAGGCTCCGTATGTCGGAATCGAGTCCCGTCAGTTGTAACACGTGTCTATTAGCTACGCGGTGCTATGTGTGTGTTTGCGTGTCATTCGGACAGTCGATGCGGGTTTTGACCTCTTTTTCGGCTTTTTGGCTAAGTGTTGGTTAGTTAGGCGGACGGGGCTCGAACTCTGTCTCTGTATGTCAGAAACAAGTCCCATCAGGTGTAACGCGTGTCTATTGGCTACGCGGTTCTATTGCCTGTGTTTGCGTGTTAACTGGATGACCGATGCGGGTTTTGGTCTCTTTTTCGACTAATTTCCTAAGTTTTCTCAAGTTAGGCGTACGGGGCTCGAACTCGGTCTTCGTATGTCAAAATCGAGTCCCTTCAGTTGTAACGTGTGTCTATTACCTACGCGGTGCTATGTGTGTGTTTGCGTGTCATTCGGACGGCCGATGCGGGTTTTGACCTCTTTTTCGGCTTTTTAGCTAAGTGTTGGTTAGTTAGGCGGACGGGGCTCGAACTCGGTCTCCGTATGTCAGAATCGAGTCCCGTCAGTTGTAACGCGTGTCTATTGGCTACGCGGTGCTATATGTGTGTTTGCGTATCATTCGGACGGTCGATGCGGGTTTTGACCTCTTTTTTGGCTTTTTTGCTAAGTGTTGGTTAGTTAGGCGAACGGGGCTCGAACTCGGTCTCCGTATGTCGGAATCGAGTCCCGTCAAGTGTAACACGTGTCTATTGGCTACGCGGTGCTATTGCCTGTGTTTGCGTGTTAACTGGACGACCGATGCGGGTTTTGGTCTCTTTTTCGACTAATTTCCTAAGTTTTTTCAAGTTAGGCGTACGGGGCTCGAACTCGGTCTTCGTATGTCGGAATTGAGTCCCGTCAGTTGTAACGCGTGTCTATTAGCTACGTGGTGCTATTGCCTGTGTTTGCGTGTTAACTGGACGACCGATGCGGGTTTTGGTCTCTTTTTCGACTAATTTCCTAAGTTTTCTTAAGTTAGGCGTACGGGGCTCGAACTCAGTCTCCGTATGTCAGAATCGAGTCCCGTCAGTTATAACACGTGTCTATTAGCTACGCGGTGCTATGTGTGTGTTTGCGTGTCATTCGGACAGTCGATGCGGGTTTTGACCTCTTTTTCGGCTTTTTGGCTAAGTGTTGGTTAGTTAGGCGGACGGGGCTCGAACTCGGTCTCCGTATGTCAGAAACAAGTCCCATCAGGTGTAACGCGTGTCTATTGGCTACGCGGTTCTATTTCATGTGTTTGCGTGTTAACTGGATGACCGATGCGGGTTTTGGTCTCTTTTTCGACTAATTTCCTAAGTTTTCTCAAGTTAGGCGTACGGGGCTCGAACTCGGTCTCCGTATGTCAGAATCCAGTCCCGTCAGTTGTAAAGTGTGTCTATTACCTATGCGGTCCTATGTGTGTGTTTGCGTGTCATTCGGACGATCGATGCGAGTTTTGAACTCATTTTTGGCTTTTTAGCTAAGTGTTGGTTAGTTAGGCGGACGAGGCTCGAAGTCGGTCTCCGTATGTCAGAATCGAGTCCTGTCAGGTGTAACGCATGTCTATTGGCTACGCGGTGCTATTTCCTGTGTTTGCGTGTTAACTGGACGACCGATGCGGGTTTTGGTCTCTTTTTCGACTAATTTCCTAAGTTTTCTCAAGTTAGGCGTACGGGGCTCGAACTCGGTCTCCGTATGTCGGAATCGAGTCCCGTCAGTTATAACGCATGTCTATTACCTACGCGGTGCTATGTGTGTGTTTGCGTGTCATTCGGACGGCCGATACGGATTTTGACCTCTTTTTCGGGTTTTTAGCTAAGTGTTGGTTAGTTAGGCGGACGGGGCTCGAACTCGGTCTCCGTATGTCGGAATCGAGTCCCGTCAGTTGTAATGCATGTCTATTGGCTACGTGGTGCTATTGCCTATGTTTGCGTGTTAACTGGATGACCGATGCGGGTTTTGGTCTCTTTTTCGACTAATTTCCTAAGTTTTCTCAAGTTAGGCGTACGGGGCTCGAACTCGGTCTCCGTATGTCAGAATCGAGTCCCGTCAGTTGTAATGCATGTCTATTGGCTATGCGGTACTATGTGTGTGTTTGCGTGTTATTCGGATGGTCGATGCGGGTTTTGAACTCATTTTTGGTTTTTTGGCTAAGTGTTGGTTAGTTAGGCGAACGGGGCTCGAACTCGGTCTCCGTATGTCGGAATCGAGTCCCGTCAGGTGTAACACATGTCTATTGGCTATGCGGTGCTATTGCCTATGTTTGCGTGTTAACTGGACGACCGATGCGGGTTTTGGTCTCTTTTTCGACTAATTTCCTAAGTTTTCTCAAGTTAGGCGTACGGGGCTCGAACTCGGTCTCCCTATGTCGGAATCGAGTCCCGTCAGTTGTAACGCGTGTCTATTAACTACGCGGTGCTATATGTGTGTTTGTGTGTCATTCGGACGGCCGATGTGGGGTTTGACCTCTTTTTTGGCTTTTTAGCTAAGTGTTGGTTAGTTAGGCGGACGAGGCTCGAACTCGGTCTCCGTATGTCGGAATCGAGTCCCGTCAGTTGTAACGCGTGCCTATTGGCTACGTGGTGCTAACTAGTTATCTGATAGTTTATATAGGCAATATAATTACAAATAAGGAAATACATCAATAATAAGTTTTACATGTCGAATATGTGGAGGAAAGATGTTGGCCAAGACAACTGCACATACACGGATGGCCTCCTCCCGGACTACACCCATGAGGTCGTCAGCGGCAGCTGTAGGATCTATGGAGCCGTGGACAACCTCCTGAGCAAGCTGGTAGATCCGCTCGCGTGATGGTGCCCCTGACTGCACGACACTGCTCGACATGCACCCCTCAATGATCCGCCTGAAGAAGTCGTCGGATAATGAAGGGCCAGCGCCTGATCCACTCGCATCACTACCTCCGGTGGGTGGGCGATGTCGAGATCTCGCAGCAGGGACTATAGTGTAGGCTGGGACACGGGGAATGCCCACAATTCTACCCTTCTTCGGCCTTCCTGTAGCCTGCAGCCAGTCCTCCATCTCCTCGTCGTCATGCTCAGCACCAGCCACTGGAGTGTCACCTCTCTGGCTGCTCCGGACCACAGAAAGGTCCTTGAACCGTGTCTGAAAAAACACAGAAATAGGTGAAAAGCAAGTATTTTGCTAAAAGAATACAAAAGAATTTCAAAGCCATCAAATACATACTAACTAAAATAATTAAATTACTTACCGCAATGTGCTCTGCCTCAGGTGAAATATAACCACCGTCACCTTTCTTCTGGTGAGCGTGCCACCAAAACTCGGGGTGGGAAGGTTGGTGCTTTAGACTCACCTCGAGTCTCTCCCTATACAGGTCGTACGACTGACTCCCAGTGCAGTGTGGGAGACGACTCTGCTGTCGGGCAGCTGTACGCTGTGCCGACATCTTCTTGAACGCTTCACCCTCCCAAATATCGCACATCTGCTCCCACACCGCAGCACCAATGAAATATGGTCGGACATCTCTAAGTGTCTGTCCATCCGCCATCTTGGTCTGGGCCTTCTTCTTCCAATCATAGACCCACTTGTGCCAATTCATCTCGAGATACTTGCCAAGAACAGTGCTGCCATGGGCTTCCTGCCCGTCCTCGAAGCGATAATATCTCTGCAACACAACATATGAATATCAACAATTACTTAATTAGTAGACAACATAAAACAAAGCGGTAAATAAATATTCAAAAGCACAAAGTAAAACTAAATATGAATGAATGACATCTTACCCTAAACTCAGCTATAATTAGCCCACGTGTACGGTCATCCACATCCGCCCACCTCATCCACGGGCTAGAGAATCGGCTGCGGACGATCCTAAGCAACGTGTTCCTTGGCGTCGCGTCAAGGATACTAAAAATGAAGGCGGTTAAATTTCCAAATTACAAAGAATATATAAAAGAACTAAATAATTAATACAAACATAATGTATATATTACCTAGTAGTCCCGACACGGCATATAAGCGGCGCCTGGGGGGGATTCCCTAGCAATCCACGTGCTAGTCCCCGCGGAGGCCTACGTCGATCACCTATGTAGTGAAATACAATAATATTTATATTCTCAAATATAATGTCAATATTATATAAAATTAAAAACAATAAGATGTATAACAACAAAACTTGTAATTATACCTGATGATCCAACCTGATCATCACCGTCACTACCTCCACGGCCCCCACGGCCTGAACTACCAGCACATCCACAACGATCACCGTGTGGTGTACGCGCCATATCTGTATATATACTGTCAAATCATCATCAAGAAGATAATATGAGGATACAACTAAAAGGATACAATATGCAGATATAACTAAAAGGAAACAACTATGCCATTTGAATACAACATGTAGATACAACTGAAAGGATACAACTATTACATTTGAATACAACTAAAAGGACATAAAGAGTACATACTCCTAATCATTTATATCATCAAAGCCATCAATATCAGAATCGTCATCTTCGAGCAGTAGATCTTCACTATCATTGTCATCACCATCTTCGTCATCCTCAACGATTTCTTCAATTATATCTACCTCCTCAACAACATCGTCTTCACTTTCGACAGCAACACCATCATCCTCTTCTTCACTAGACTCACTAATAATTGTCACATCAGCAGGTGTGACACTAGTAGACTCAACTTGTAAAGGTTCATCGTCTGGACGAGGAGCTGTGCCTTGAAAACCACGTGCTTTGGTGGTTATAACAGCATGCCATGGGCTTGCAGGAGTCTTAACACTCCGCGCATAGTACACCTGTGTTGCTTGACTTGCTAAAATAAACGGCTCATCCATACCAGTCATCAGTCTCAGTTTTGACTTAACGTTAACAGTCACCTATCCTAATTTTTTATCTACTTTAACTCCATTCTCAACATCAAACCAATGTCAATTGAAGCAAACTAATTCTTTATGACCCCAATATTTGAGAACGACGACTTCTAGCAATCGTCCATACCAGTCATCCCAAATGTTATCGTAGCAGCTACCTTTCACCACAACATCAGAATCAGCAGAAGCGACATCCCCAATATCACAACACTTAAATCTGTAACCGTTGACAATGCAACATGTATAAGTATCTAAAGATCTTTCAGGGCCGTCGGCTATAAGCTTTAGCCGATTGTCAGCTAACTCATCTGTGAGGACCTAATGTACATTAACACAACATATTCTAAAGTTAATTATGCCATAAGAATAAATCTATGATGGTAGATTCATTGAACTAGTAAAGGTTAGACTTACATGGTCTTTAAACCATTGCACAAATTCTCTATTTCTCAAATTTTGCAAATCCCCATCCGATATACTCAGATTCGCTTCACGTACTTCAACATCATATTGACTGCAACACAGTTATTTACTCAATATTTTTGTAAAGGAAATTGACACAGTTACACCAGACATATATAGTTATGACTACTTACTTAATGTATGGCGCTACTTCATTCATGTTGACAAGTGCATATAATGTGGCAGCTGCATACTCCCTATCGGTCAAGAATCGCCTTTTTTTACCGCCAAATGGGCGTACATGATGACTAAATGCCGTTAATTCCCCATTTTCCTCGTGCGCAACAGCCTGATTCCAACGTAAGCAATTGTGCTTCGTCTGAACATCCGGCTCAAAGTACAACGAGCAGAAATTAATAAGTTCCTCCATAACATACCTTTCAGCAATCGACCCCTCTACACGGGCTCTATTCTTAACCTTTTGCTTTAGACGTCGCATATACCTATGTGATATATAGATTAGCAAAAAAGAATTAACATTTTACCGTATTAAAAATATTAATGTCATTACCTCTCGAATGGATACATCCATCCATATTGCACGGGACCGCCAAACTTAGCTTCGTATGGCAAGTGAATAGGCAAATGCTCTATTGAATCAAAAAACGATGGAGGAAAGATCATTTCTAACTTGCACATTATTTCCACTATCTGCATCTCCATTTTATCTATGTCTCTGAGCTGAAGCTCCGTCAAGCATAGATCTCTTAAGAAATTAGAAAGCTCTGTCAGTGCTTCAACCACACGTTTCGGTAACAAGTCGATAAATGCCACAGGGATCAACTTCTGCATGAATACGTGACAATCATGACTTTTGAGACCCCGAAACTTCAGCTCTTCGACTTTACAACACCTTGCTATATTCGAAGAATAACCATCTGGGAGCTTCAGTCCACTAATCCAATTACATATCAATATCAACTGTTCCCTGGTCAAAGTATATTCAGCTTTAGGCGTTAACGTCTTACTACCCTCCTGATACAACCACAGATCTTCCCTAATGTTCATTTCTACCAAATCAAGTCTCGACTTGTTGTTGTCCTTTGTTCTACCACTGGCATCTAGGACTGTATAAAAAATGTTATCAAATACGTTCTTCTCAGTATGCATCGGATCTAAACAATGACGGATGCAGAGTGTAGCCCAATAAGGTAGGTCAAAGAACATGGATCTGTGTGTCCAATTGTGAACCTTGCCGTAACCATAAGCTCGCTCCAATCTGTGATTCTTCCCTGGAGGTGGAAACTTCAAACGACTAATCCAACTCAACACTGCTGACCCAGAAAGACGGCCAGGTACTTGACGTTTCTCTATTTTTAGATTGAATTGTCTACTCATCCGTCGATAACGATGTTCAATCGGTAAAAACTGTCTGGATGTTGCAAAGAAACTCATTTTCCCCCTATGTTTGAGCCGCATAGCTTTAACTGACCCCATGCACATGGGACATGACAATCCCCCGTGAGTCGACCATCCACTGATCATTCCTAACGCCGGGAAGTCATTTATTGTCCACAGTAAAGCTGCCCTCATGTCAAAGTTCTTCTTAAGAGATACATCATAAGTTTGAACCCTTTTTCCCACAACATCTTCAACTCATCAACTAACGGCCTGAGGTATACATTGATGTCTTTACTCGGACTCTTATCACCCAGAATCAGTAACGGCATGAACATGTAGGGATCTTTCATGCACATCGAAGGCGGGAGGTTATACACCACAATAATCACCGGCCAAGTTGAGTAGGGCTTTGTGTAAGGCCCGTTAAACAGATTAAACCCATCCGTAGCAAGTCCAAGCCTAACATTGCGAACCTCTTCAGCAAACGAGGGGTGCTTGTTATCAAAATTTTTCCACTCAAGCCCATCTGCCGGGTGCGTCAGTTGACCTTCGACTATGTCTCGTGTAGAGTGCCACCTCATATCCTCGGTGGTATGTGTTGACATGAACAACCGCTGAAGCCTCGGGGCAATGGGAAAGTAACGTAAGATCTTTCTCGGCACGTCATTTCCCTTTTTCTTGCGCTGTTCACAGTATCTACTTGTACCACAAATATCACATGACCTCTTATCTTTATTGACATCACCGTAATACAACATATAGTCATTCTCACAAGCATCAATCTTCTCATGCCCTAGATTGAGCCTTTTGACCATTTTTTTCACATCATAGTACGACTCCGGTAACTTATTGCCTGCAGGTAAGCACTCCTTCACAATGCTTAACAGTTCATTAAAACCTTTCTCGCTACAGTCATGCTCGTTCTTGAAGTGTAAAAACTTAGTCACAACAGATACGACGGTGTGCTTTTTGTGCCCATCATACAGTGGCGTCGCTGCTTCATGCAATAACTTATAGAAACCCTTAGCCCCATCATTCGGCTCTTGCTCGACGCTACTTCCATCCCTGCTTGCATTCCACTGGAAGTATGAACTAGCAGCTTCGACTATCATGTTAGTACAGTCAAAGGTTTCGTCACCTCCGAATTCCGGTTCCGATTCATGTTCATCCAACCAGGTTTCCCCATGATAGATACATGTCGTATAACCCTGCTTGAACCCATACGCAAATAAGTCGCACATGACATCACTCATTTCCTTCCACACTTCATTCACACACCTCTTACAAGGACATCTGATCTCATCGCCGCTGACTAGCTCAAACGCAAAGTTGAGAAACTATTCAACCCCACTACGATACTCAGAGCTAAGCCCACTCCTATTAGTGGCTACCCTACGTTCCATCCAACTTCGATCAACAGACATCTCGAACAACTGTCTGCTATATATATGGAAAGTCAGACAAACACAATCAAGTCTCCAAGTTAATGTATATGCAAGCTTATGTGTTTCCTAACTTCATCTCCCACTCTAACGGGTCAGGCTTCTATCCCATTCCCGGATGTGTCGCCTCACTGATGCCAACAACTTGAACACATGTTTATATTTTTCAAAAATTTTGGCAGCACCTCCCCATGGTCTTCAAGTACACGAAATAGACTAACACATCGTAGTCTAAATATGAACCCGGAGAACATCAAGAGATATATACTGACCGAAAATTCAAAAAATATAAAGACGTGCTCAAGTCGTTAACACCGACCTAAGTGAGATCGAAACATACAAGAACAGTCCCAAAACGGGGACTATTTGAGATTCACTCCTACTAAGTGAATCTCAAACGGGTTTCTAGCTGGGACGAGTCGGGGAATGGAGTGATGATCCAGTATAAGTGGCTTTAGTAGTCCTCACTATTCTATGGAATAAGTGTGATAATAATTGTAATGAGGACTCTATTGAGTGTTGATATTGTCTAGATGACAATATTTGTATTAAAACTCACAGTATATGTTTTGTTGTATTTTACACGACTGTTGTATAATTAAGTTGTATTTGAATTCTGAATCATGTATCTGGCGTCCCAAGATGGGTGATGTATACCTGTTTTTGGGGCGTCACACTGTGTGTTGTGTTTTTTGTGTTGTTTGTTGCGTGAGTATGTGTAATGTGCATGAAAGCTTAGTAATTGCTATATATAATTCGAAAAAAGTTCATGGTGGATGATTATAATTAGTTGGTGTTGATAGCAAACCCCTCCTGAGGCCATTTCAAACTAAAGGACTTTTGATCAAGAACAGAAATGATAGTTTCATAACAAAATAATTATCACCTTTAAGTGCACTTGCCACAAAATCATCTTAGTTGAAGTAAAATAATATATCTACTGAATTCATTCTCAAATTTCATCTTCAAAACATAGTAATTTGTTTTATCTGAGTTCTTCTAATTGAGATAAGCAAGTGCATATAAAGCTTCACGTACTCTTTCTTATGATAGGAATGTTACCTCTACTACATTTTGTTCATATATAGAATATATACATTGAAGCGAGAAACCCCTGATGATTAAAAATCTTGAAACTACTGACCTCAATTAAATATATGTTTGTCTGTCCTGCAGTGTCCTTCTCAACATACCAAGTCCAACCCCGAGTACGAGGTCGGAATGTTCCTGTTACTTTGGTCTTTTCCCCAGCTAACCATTCCATGCTCACCCAACAAAAAAGTGTTTTTAATGCCAACTAATTTTTTAAAAATAAATTCAAATGTTATCAATAAAGATGGGTATCTTCATACATATATGATGTATCCATATTTGAATACATCAATTGTGGCAAAGTGTAGTCTTCCCTCTTTCCAAAGTGTAGTGCTAACAAAAATGGCAAAAAGGGATAATACCAATTGTGTTTGTCCACTTTTTAGGATTATCTTTCAAAACTTTTAAAAAAATTGACATACAACGACAAATAACATTTTTGTTCTATATTAAATGAGTCTCAAGATTTTGCTTGAGAATTTTTTGGGATGAATATTGCAATGCCCATGAAGCTTTGATTAATAACTATTGCAATACCCATGAATATATATCTCTTATTCTTCCTCTTCCTTAGATCAATAACTAGCTCAAAATCTTGCAAAATCGCCCTGAAATACACATTCGACATGCTACTAATATTTAACCCCTTAATCAGATTAGATATGTAGCTTGTCAAATGAATGAACAGAGCTAAGTAATGTTTGTACCAAATAAACAAACAAATTAACCAACCAAACTAGTTAAAGACATTATGGCTTCCAAAATTTAAAATCACATCAGATAATGCTGCTACACTGCTACCCTTATATGAATAGCACAAGAATATAGAAAAATAACAGACCCCAAAAATAGCAGAGACCCCCAAAAATATTCAAAACATATATAGAGAGAGGAGATGAACTAAAAATCTTACATGTATATAGAGAGGAGATGAACTAAAAATTTATACTAGCCCCAATCCGTGTACAAGCGCAGGTACGACCTCTAGAGTTGCAGCGGTGAAATGGGCAGAGACACGACTGGCGAAGTTGCAGCAGCCAAATGGAAAATGGAGGAGCTCAACGAGGATGAGGGAAATGGGCGAACTGGGCAAAATGAGGGAAATGGGGGAATTCAATTAACCAAATAAGAGATTTAAGATTGCAAATTTGAGAATTAAGTGGGAAAATCAGATAGTAATAGGAAAATTTGAGAGGGAAAGAGAAATATGAAAGAGGGAAAAATGAGTCGTTGCCGTCGCGAACCAGGGTTTTAATTAATAAAACTCATTCTCGACGGCAAAGTCGTCGATACTGACCCCGTCGAGATTGAGTTATTCTTGACGGCGTTACCGTCGCCTTTGATTTATTTGTCCGTCGCCAATGAATTTTCCCTCCACCGCCAAATTTTTGCACCAAATTATCCCATGGGAAATGGCATTCTCGACGGTACCCATTCTCGACAGCTTCCCAGTCGGCATTAAGGTCATTACCGACGGGTAATTTGCCGTCGCCAATACGCCCGTCGCCAATGACCCTTTTCCTTGTAGTGAATGGTGCTCATGATCTTCACGGCTTTTGGAATAGATGAGGATGTCATCAATAAAGATAACAACGAACAGATCCAAATATTCCTTGAACACACAGTTCATCATATCCATGAAAGCAGCAGAAGCATTAGTCAATCCAAAAGACATGACTAAGAATTCATAATGCCCGTACCGAGTTCTAAAGGCAGTCTTTAGAATATCCTCAGTTTTAATCTTCAGCTGATGATATCCAGAAAGAAGATCGATCTTTGAAAAGAATTGTGCTCCTTGTAACTGGTCTAACAGGTCATCAATGCGAGGTAGTGGATACCTATTCTTGATGGTGACATGGTTTAATTCCCGGTAGTCAATACAAAGTCGCGTACTACCGTCTTTCTTCTTTACGAATAAAATAGGAGCACCCCAAAGAGATGTACTAGGACGAATGAAATCGATGTCTAACAACTCCTGTAGTTGGACCTTTAACTCCTGAAGTTCAATAGGAGCCATTCGATATGGGGTTTTAGAAATGGGCTTTGTACCGGGTTCAAGGTCAATAAAGAATTCAACTTCACGTTCTGGGGGTAGACCAGGAAGTTCTTCAGGAAATACATCGGGAAATTCTCTAACAATAGAAATATTATTCAAATCTGACGTGTTTTTGTTCAAGTCCATAACATGGGCTAAGAAAGCTTGACATCCATTTTTTAATAAACGAATGGCTTTATGGCTTGATATGATAGTGATTGACTTTAGTGGTTTGGTAACTTGAATTCGCATAACAGGTTGGTTAGGAATATGAAAACTAACAACCTTACGAAAATAATCAATTTTGGCATGATGAGTAGTTAACCAATCAATCCCTAAAATCACAACAAAAGTAAGTATCTTTAAAGAGATAAGATCAACAGGTAATGTGATGGTGCCAACTTGGATCAAGCAAGATTTATAAACAGTAGATGTAATGAAAGTTTCTCCTAACGGAGTCTCAACAGATAAGTCAAAGTCTAATTTTTCCAGAGTCAAGTTCAAACGTTGAGCACAAGCAGGAGAGATAAAAGAATGGGTAGAACCTGTATCTAATAAGGTATAAACTTCGCAAGAATTTATGATTAGCTTACCCGTGATCATCTCGTTCGGGTTTCTCGTGTTTTGGCCAGTCACGACAAACGCCCTCCCATGAACCATCGACTTTGTTTTGTCCGTAGTTGCCTTTGGTGCCGCCATCCCAGTTGGACATGACTTTGCTACCAGATAAAACCAGTCTATATGAACATCTTTTCCACAATTGAAACACACCTTGGAAGGCTGTGAATAGTTTGAACTTATGTGTCCATCCTCTCCGCATTTGTAACATCTAACTGGCGGTCGTTCTTCTCCCCTAGAATTTATTATTGGTGCTGGTGCTGCTGCTGATGTCTTCCCGTTATTATTGAATCCCCTCTTTTTGAAATTTCCACTTGGCTCACCTCTCCTATTATTATGGCCACGATTACCACCCGAGTGGTTACTGCTTTTGTCCGTATTTTTCCCTCCACACTAGTTATCATCGCTCCGATGACTGCTGTCATCGGTATGACCCTGGTTGTGGTCCCTCAGTTGAACATACACATTATCTCGCTCTAATAATTGAGTCTTATTTATAACATCTGAATATAAAGAAAATTTATGAGAGATAAAATATTGCCGAATCTCGGGTTTTAGACCTCTCAGAAACATCTGTGTCATTCGTTCCTCATTCTCTACCAAATGAGGTGCAAACCTGGATAACTCTGCGAACTTCACCTCGTACTGGGACACCGTCATGTTATTTTGTTCCAGTCTAATAAACTTTACCTCCTTCATGTGACGAATACTTTCAGGAAAGTACTTGTCATTAAACAGTTTTTGAAACGTTTCCCAAGACATGTTGAGTGCGGCTGGCTGGGTACGCTTCACAGATTTCCACTGGTAATCTACCTTACCACGGAACATAAAGGTGGCGAATGGAACCTTCTGTTCTTCCGTGCATCCCAAGACATCGAATATCTTGATAATTTGCTTGACCCACGTTTCTGCCTTAATCGGATCCGGCTTTCCCCAGAATTCTGGTGGTCCTAACTCTTTAAACTGCTTGGCTGTGACAAATCGCGTGTTGCTATCATTTCCACCTGTATTTTGTACACGAGTCTCCCTCGTCTGATTTTGCATGAACTGCAAAAAGCTTCTAAACATTCCATCATTTATCATTTGTTCGGTAGTGTTGTTTACAGGAGGAATATTGCCTTCCTGCTGCACGTTCCCCTGGGTGGTGGTTAAAGGTGTCTCCATGGGCTCATTCACTCCATTGTTAACATTCTCGGCTGTCATTCTCAAATACTGCCATAAAACAAGTGTTAATTAACAAATTAACATATCACATAATATCCCTATATTATGAGCGACCAACAAATAAGGTTAGGTAGGACACACTAGCGAATGATTTACTCGTCTCTCCCCTCCTAGTTCTATTCTCTGATCTCCGCCAGAGACCATATCCCTAAGCTCTGATACCAACTGTGACGCCCCCAAAATAGGTATACACCACCCATACAGAAGCAACAACAACTTCATTAATACAATTGTCATGCAAAATACGACAACACATAAACTGTGAGTTTAAATACAAATATTGTCTAATAGACAAAAACTCAGAAGGAGTCCTCATTACAATTATTGATACACTATTTTATAAAAATAGTGAGGACTGCTAAAACAGCTTTCTAGAACCATCACTCCATACCTCGACTAGTTCCTGCTATATTCTCACCTCCTGAGAAGAAAAATGGAACAAAACAGAAAAGGGTGAGCTCAACTAGCCCAGTAAAGAATATTATGACTAAGATAATATACAACAAATTATCATTAGTCTTCAACAGGGAAAAATCTGATAAAATATAATAGACAACAAGTTTTAGATCAACAACTGCAGTGAAAACAACAATCCATTAGAAGAGTCAAGTAGAGAATGAATTCTACTATTTTCTAAGATTTAAAAGTCCATCATCAATATTTTATCCCTATAACATCAATCAATATACATCTTGAATCAAATTTTCATCTTTGCACTGCAGGCCAAAGATATTCATTTGCATCACCAGTTGGTCATGTTCATCTCAACACCTGTTTATCTTTGCACTACGGGCCAAAGATATTCATCATTTAATCATTCATCTTTACACTACAGGTCAAAGATATTCAGTAATATCATCATTTAGGACTGAGGATGATGAAAAATATTTTAGAGAAAACGAATCCAGTGAGACAAAAGAACAAATATTAGAGATTCGTATTACAGTTTATCCAAGTTCAATAATAGTCCATAATAACTAATTGTGAAGCAGAATTCAAAAAATAAAGATCAAAACATGAATACAATCAAAGATAGTAACCATAATTCTTGGACAAAAAGGAGAAAATTTTATTCTTTGGTGAATAGTTCCGTATACGTGAATAGTGCCGTATACGTGAATAGTAACCCCGACACAAAAATATAGAAATTCCACAATAAAAGTCATATCAATATTTCGGCATAATGATATTGAAGAAAATAATATCATTAACGAAGAAAATAACATCCCTTACCTCAAAATAATGGTATTTCTGATCGGAATATCAAATGTAAAGCCGAAAGAAACTTGTACTGAATAGCAACTCTCAAAGTATCTAAATACTTAAAAAATATGCTCGATAATATAGAGAGAGAGAAAACTTATTTCTAGTGTGATTTTCAATTCTAACTAAGCACCCTATTTAAAGGAAAATGCTTGAACGCCAAAGGAGACTAAATTAATAAAATATTAATTTATTTATTTATTTTCGTTACGCACACCCCTTTGATAATTTAGCACCTCAGTTTTGAAAAAATCTCAGCCCACCAACAATGACAAGGGTGGGGCCCACTCATTCTAGAATTTTCTAAAATGGTTTAAAATTTAAATAATAATCAAAAACTTCAATAATTCATAATAAATAACTCTTTTATCAGAAAAATTCGAATCTCAAGCCATTTTCATAGAAAATTTAATTCTCTACAACTTTGTAGAAGAAAGGTTTTCCAAATTCCAAACAGAAAATGCCCGAAATTCACATACGGACGATTTTTAATACCTCCATCCCGATAAAATACTGATAAAATATCTCAGCATTAATTTCTTCAATTATATCCATATAAAATAAATATTTCCTTATCATATAAATCTATTTACAAATAATATTACAGAATCATAATTATGACAACCAGGTCGTTCCCAGGAAAGAGGGGGCTTTTCGATAAGGATTTCTCCTTATTGGCGCGCAATTAGGTGACCAAACCTCTCCTTAGACAGAACTTTCTTAGACATTACCAATAATGTTATCTAATGATATTATTCAAATAATATGAATTATTGATCTGATAATGGGAAATACTGTGCAGTGACAATTATAAAACAACAATAATATAAAATATTAACGTAGCAATTATTGAATCAATAAAATAACATATTGAACAGTAATTACTGTAACAATTATTGAGTAGTGCCTTCTTACGTAAGGATCAATAATTCATCAATACTGTGCAATACCGTGTGCTACTGTGCAACCACGCGTATTACTGTATTTTAACCACCAGGTATTCTAACAGTGTTAACGGTAACAACTACGCCGTTATTTATAAAAACTCAAACTTGTCGTTTTCTTCATCCGACCGTTTTTCGTTATGAGGCCCACAAATGGTTGCGCCACCGTACGAATATTCTCCGACAGAAAGAATATTTCATGACCAAATGAATATTCCCCGACAACAATGAATATTTTATAACCACTTGCTTATTTTATAAAATTTAAATATTTCACCCATAATCACAACATTATATCAAATTAACTCCTTATTATTTCAAGATAATAAATAGAGGAAATTCAATTGTATTTATAATAAGTTGGGGTATTACAATCTGAGTCATTTAACCACACATCACGAAGATCTGGGCTCTCAAACTTACTGTCAGACCAAATTTGGGTTTTCTGAGTAACTCAGAAACCCAGACAGTGTCGACTAGGCACTTTCTAGCTCACTTTAATCTAGGTTCTGGTCATTAACTGGTCGATCTCATGGTTCAAACATGTAATACACATGTCAAAGAACATATATATATATATATATATATATATATATATATATATATATATATATATCAACAGATCAGTCCAAGCACATCTTATTCTCCAGATTTAGCCCGGTCAAATTATGTCAGAGGGCTAGGTCTTACGTGTTTTGGGTTTTCCAGAAACTATAAGTCAGTGTCGAGTGGCCTACTTTGACCATTTACTCTGTTCGATCTATTGATGTTTTGAATGGTCTAAAGACATGGATCTAGAGTCCATCTAATAAGCTACAAACTGGTTACAAAAACATCATCATATCATCGAACGTCTGACAGATATAAGCCTTAGAAAATATTATCGACTCGGTTTAAGGATTTCTGGGTTACCCAAAAATCATTCGGTTATGGTCGGTCAACTGACTTTGACCAACAATATCTTGTAATCCGGATATGGAATAACTATGATTCCACTTCCAGATCATAGTTCTCATGTCAGACTATAGTTCTGAACCATAAAATAACAAAAACCATAAACAGAGAACGATTTAGGGCCGCTGACATTACCTTGTCAGAGCACTTTTAGAGTTCTTGAGTAGTTTTTGAAAAACTTCATTTTTAAGGCCTTTGATGCTATAGATCTATGATGTATCATCATAGATCATCATAAAACACCCTCTAGCATGAATCAAAACACGTAAACACAAACTTTGACTAAGCATACAAGATCTAAAATGGGTTTAGGGTTTTACCTTTCTAGTTCAATCTTTGATCTTTGATCTCTTCTACTGATCTTGGTGATCTAAGGGCTTATTTTGTGACTGATACATTTAGGATTTTCGGAGGTTTGGAGAGAGAGAGAAAGTTTGTTGAGAGCTTGAGTGTAAATGAGCCAAAAGTGTGAACTTTCTCTTTCTTTATTCTATTTATTTCTTGATGCAATGTATGTTGCTGATATAGCTGTCAATGAGAGGCTGATTTGCTGAGATATAAGTCAAATACTAAGTCAAAGTTGGTCACCAACTCAAAATATGGCAAGATCTATACTCCAACCAATTAAAGAATGCCAAAAAGGGTATTTTAGACATTTAACATGCAATTTTAATGGCATTCTAGACTTTTGTCCCAACCCTTAGGATTTAACCCTAGGGTTCTAACCCTTAGGTTTTACACATATAATTTTTAGAATTTTCTAATTAGGGTTTTAAAATAAAAAATTAAGATTTCTAAATTATAATTAGGGTTTCCTAAATATATTAAAGTTTACTAATCACATTAGGCTTGCTAATTAGGATTAGTGTTTCCTAATTAGGGTTTAGGGTTCCTAAATTAAAATTAGGGTTTCTCGGCATTTAATTAGGGTTCATAGCTATGCGTTAGGGTTTCTCAATTTGAGATTAGGGTTTCTAATCTCTTATTAGAATTTACTAAGTTTATACCATATTCGATTAATCATTGATCATTAATTCTATACAATACAAACACGTACTTATCAATACAATTATTGTGATTATATTTTCTATCGATTCCCTATCCGTAACTAGGGTTAGGGTTTCTATTCTCTGTTAAGTACAACTCTACTCCTATTTCTCAATCAATACACAAATTGACCACATCTCTAGACTCGTATCATAGATACTCAGCACAATATTGATAGTCAATATCAATATTAAAAAAAAAATTATTCGCAGAATTTGAATTATTCGAAATCCCGTGTTATCACATTCTCCCCTCCTTATAAGGATTCTGTCCTCAGAATCACCGCTTTCTTATTCCCTATAATCTTTTAAAGTTGTATCATCAATTCACTCTTAACAACACAATATTCATTTGTGTTTCATATACTAAATTGTGACTTGAGTCTATAAAAGAAAATAATTCACAGCAATATGTATCCAATATTTCTTGCGTAATTAAATTATTAAGCGAAATCGGTACCTGTCGCCACCTCCTGGGCAGCCACTGCATCTTGCATCGTCATGTTGAATGTACGGGCCGTTGGTCTTCCTGGCTGTGTAGGTCCTCGAATCGCCAAGGTTTCGCTACTAGGTCCCTTGTTGACACTTCCCTTCTCCACATTTCCCTTCGGATAATTTCGAACCAGATGATCTGTTGATCCACAGGTATAACAACCTTGTATCTTCTTTGGAATGGGGAGATTTGGCGACATGTGTCCCTCTTGTCCACAATTATAACAAACTCCTTTCTTCTTCAAATAAACTCCTGCATGATTCTTCCCACAAGTTGCACATGGCTCTCCTTGTGACAATCCCAAAATAGGTCCCAAAATAGGTCCATTCCATCCAACCCATTCTGAGTCGCCAAATACATGGTACAGATAACAACTACAACTTTATTACAACAATTGTCGTGTAAAATACAACAACACATATGCTATGAGTTTGGGTACAAATATATACCAACTATGACTCATGTCCCAACCTTGGATAGCACGTCACAAAGGTACCTTACATAAAGGTACAGTCAAAAACTGTTTTAGAAATTAGAATCTTTGGGAAGTGCTCAAGGAAATCTTCGTACATGGGAGGCCACGCGTCTAGGTTATGATAGATATCATATGGCCACAGAATTATCCTTGGTTGACCCAATAGACCCCAAAGAAAAACGAGAAGATTACTATCATATTCTTCCCAATGGTGAGTCTTCTCTTGACTTATCATTATCTCCACTGTCTCTAATTGAGAATTATACTTCAAACAAACACCAAGATTATATAGGTAGTGCCCATAGATATACTCAGCAAGTGGATGAGCACAACCCTGTCCTATGATGACACGAGGTTGTATGTCATTAGACATCTTGTATGATAGTGACAAAACACCCTTCCAACGTTGGGTTCGCCTCACCCTATTTTCTTCACCAAATATAACTACTAAATGATGACCACCGTTCTATTCCCTTGTTACCCCCGCTCGACCCAGCTACACTCTTATTACCTGAAAGGAATTGTGAAGCAAAAGGGTGAGCACAACTAGCTCAGTAAAGAATATCATGACTAAAGATAATTAAATTATCAATAGCCTTCATCAATAATAAATCAGAGATTTAGAACATATGGCAAATGATAAAAATTTCAACCATAGTTGCAGCGGAACGAGCAATCCATTAGAAGAGTCAAATAGACTATAAAGTCTATTATCTTCTCCATGTTAAAAATCCACCAACAATATTTTATCAATGTAACATCACTCAACAGTTCCTTTCCACAATCATATGAATAACTCATAATCATAATTGTGACTATAAATTTTTCTTCGCACCCAGGACGAAGAATATTTTCATCACCTGTCTTTACCTGAAACATCAAAGATCATGGTTATACCAAATCACAATTCCTGTTCATAATCATACTAATAAATCCATCTTTGTACTGCGGCCAAAGATATTCAACAACAGTTTATCTTTGCACTATAGGCCAAAGATATTCATCAACATACCATCTTTGAACTACAGGGCAAAGATATTCAACAACAGTTCATCTTTGCACTACGGGCCAAAGATATTCATCAACAATTCATATTTGTACTACAGGCCAAATATATTCATATCTCAAAGAAATATATAATCATTTCAGAATTTATATAAACAATAATTATAACCATGTTGATCAATTCACCTTTGCACTTAAGCTTAAGATATTCAATTATAAATTCAATGGTCATGATCATACCAGTCACAATTCAACTTTGCACTACAGGCCAAAGAGAACCCTAGTCATGATCATACCAATAATCTACCCATCTTTACACTTTAGTGAAAGAGAATTTCAACATCAAGGTTATAAAAATGTTATATATGATGATAAAAATAATATGATCAACATATAGTTTTAATCTCAAGAGTAATATTCGTAACTCATGAATAGTAACCCCGACACAAAAGATAGAAATTCTACAATAAAATTCATACCAATATTTTGGTATAATGATATTGAAAGAATAACATTACTTAAATTTATAAACAATTTATTTTAATTGTTTACACTTTACTAATTAATGCATTTAATCATCATAAAATGCCAACTCTTACAATTTTATCATCAATAACCAAAACCCTCATCAAAAATCTGCATATACCTCATATAGGATTCTCAAGCCATAAAATCCTATTTTCCAATTTTCTTTCTTCACAAAACATATTTAATTCATTTACTCATAACTAGACCATTTTCATGAAAAATACCAAATCAGTTCCAAAAATATTTCTTTTCTGGGATTTAGCATAATATAGTCCCATAGTGAACATATATTTTTCTCAGAATTTTTAAAAGTCATTTACTATTTTTCATATGGCCAAAATAGCCGAATATTTAGACATTTATCAAAAATTATACTTTTGTCTAAAAATTCTGAAATTTACAGAGTATACTTCTATCATATACATGTACTCCCAATAAAAATTTCATCAATTTTGGAGTTAGCCACAAGGAATTATAAGCGGTTACTTTTAAAATAGTCTTTTCTCATAAAATTCATAACTCTCAATCTATACATCCAAAAATCACCATTTTTGGACACAATCAATAAAACTCATCAAAATATCATTTCAAATTTTTCCAGAATTTTTGAAGTTCAAAAAAATTACGAAACTGAAAATCATAACAACCTTTAAAATCCCTTACTATCCCTTACCTCAAAAGAGCAGTACTTCTGGCTGGATATCGGATATGATGCTGAAGGAAACTTGCACTGATGAATAGTAACTCATCAAGTATCTAAAAACTCACAAAATATGCTTCATAATATAGAGAGAGAAAGAGAGAAAGCTTATGTTTCTGGTGTGATTTTCAATTCTAACTTAGCCCTCTATTTATAGGAAATTTTTGGTAGGTTTGACCTGCAACCTGATGGCTTTACCTGCTACTATTCCCACCCACCACATTTGAAATATAATTCAGCACATTTCTTCACCAACCACAAGTGGGGCCCACCAATTCTAGAATTTTCCACCAAAATGATAAACTCCGAAAATTCAACAATTTCTGAACCAGTCATCTCGTAAAATTCATAATAAATCATACGTTCATTTTTAACGGTTCAAAATTTGTGGACATATACTCAACTTATATATGTATAACATATCCAAAAATTACCACGATCCAACGGTCGGATTAAAAATTATAACCCCCGTAAAATATCTCAAAAACCCTAATTTTTAATACCTCCATTCCGACAAAAATACTGATAAAAATCTCAACATTAACTCCTTCGTTTTTTAACCACAAAAATATATCCCTCATTTATATCCCCATAAAATAAATATTTTCTTATCATATGAATCAATAATTAATTATTCACAAATAATATTACAGAATCACATTTATGACAACCAGGCCGTTCCCAGGAAAGAGGGGGCTTTCCAATAAGGATTTCTCCTTACTGGCGCGCAATTAGATGACCAAACCTCTCCTTAGACAGAACTTTCTAGACATTGCCAATAATGCTATCTAATAATACTATTCAAATAATATGAATTATTGATCTGATAATGGGAAATACTGTGCAGCAACAATTATTGAACAACAATAATACAAAATTTCAACGTAGCAATTATTGAATCAATAAAATAAAATATTGAACAGTAATTACTGTAACAATTATTAAGTAGTGCCTTCTTACGTAAGAATCAATAATTTTAAAAATACTGTGCAATACCGTGTGCTACTGTGCAATAACGCGTATTACTGTATTTTAATCACCGGGTATTCCAACAGTGTTAATGGTAACAACTACGCCGTTATTTGTAAAAACTTAAATTTGTCGTTTTCTTCACCCGACCGTTATTCTGTTATGGGGCCCACAAATAGCTGCGCCGTCGTACGAATATTCCCCGACAGAAAGAATATTCCACGACCAAACGAATATTCCCCGACAACAATGATTATTTTATAACCACTTGCTTATTTTGAAAAAAAATTCATATTTCACCCATAACTTTAAACTTATATCAATTTAACCATTTACTGAATAGTAATTATAAGAAAAATTGCATACTTTTATTTCATAAAATTCGGGGTCTTACACTCCTACCTTCTTCTTCTCTTCGAACTTATTACCCGTCTGGGTATTCTCGCTCCACTTTCTCTTATTTGGATTACAACCACCACTGCTTCCTCCGTCATTTGTCTTCTTCTTTTTCTCTTGATGAAATTGAGATACAGCTTCGCTCCCACCTTCAGCAATGATCGATGTTTCCAACTAAATTGCAAACGTATTGATATTCAATACCGCTACCTTGTTGGATATCCCTGGCTTCAGTCCATTCTCAAATCTTCGAGCTTTACTCACTTTCGTGTCCACCTGATGAGGTGTAAATCTCGCTAATTCGTTGAATTTTGCAACGTATTCTGATACCAACATGTTCTCCTACTTCAGTTCTAAAAATTTGACTTCTATTTTGGATTGCATGCTCGGCGAAAAATAGTTATCAAAGAACAACTCCTTGAATATTGTCTAAGTCACCATAGTTATACCAACTCTCGCCTGATTAGCCTCCCACCAGTAATTGGCTTCTCCCTTCATCAAGTATATTGCAAAAACTATCTTTTGCTCCTCCGCTACTCTCGCAATAATGAATGCTTTCTCCATCTCCTTCACCCAGGTTTGGGCTTCAATGGGATCTATGGTTCCCTTAAATTCTGGTCGTCCTACCGCTTTAAAGTCCTTAAAATTTGCCAATCTGTTGGTTGGCTGTTCTCTTGCTCTTACTGCTAGAGCTCTATTCCCCATAGCTTCTGCTATCATATTTGCACAGTTTTGCAACGGGTCTGCTTGCCCTCCCTCATTATTCACTGATTTCTCTTCTCTCTGGTTTCGATTCTATTGTCTAGACGGCTTTATCTGATTTAAATAAAAATCTTACATTAATTCTCTTTTTCCACACAAACTCTTATTAATAGCACAATAAGAATTTAACACAATTTCTTATATAATCACATATTTATTCAAATAGCACACATTACTTTTAGTACTTAACACATACAACTATCCCTTTTTAAACAAATGTTAGGATTAACAACACAACTTTACACAAAAAGTTGCAATTCTCCCACTTTACACAAAAAGTTGTAATTCTCCATTCACACATAGCTATTCCCAATTCGTCAAACTTACCACACTTATGAGTTCAGGTACTTGCCATAATTATATGAGTTTATGAACTTATCCTAGTCAGACCATTGGCGTCCATTCGCTGAGGGGTTCAAAAATTTCATATAATTATGAGTCACGAACTTACCATAAGTATGAGTTTTAAGAACTCACAACTTAATCTTATATTCATATAGAAAATAAAGATTCATATAAACGTATCTATATTTACATATGTTCACATATCATTCTCGATATTACAATCTTTAATATCACATCCTATTACCAAAAGATACTATCGCTTATATCTAAGTTGTCTACCGTCCACTCCCTTCACCAATCTTCTTCTTACTAGGACACTTATTGAATTCGTGACCCGTTCTCCCACATGAAAAACACTTCCTCATATTCAGCTTAGGACATTATAGGAAAATATGTCCTTCCTGCTTATAATTGAAGCACACATTTTTTCACATCATGCATTCTCCCACGTGAGTCTTTCCACACTTGCCACAGATTGGCTTCTTCTTTGGGTTTGAATTTTTAGAATTATTATCACTGTCGTTGTCTCTCTTTCTCTTATTGCTTCCTCCCTTCTTCTTAACTGTTCCCTCCGACGATCCACTACCTTTAGCTTTCATTCTATCCACCTGCGCCTTCAACTCGTTCCGTTCTTTGGTCATCTCGCGTAACGCCCTTTCTGTCCTCCACAACTCCTCCAAGAGAAATACTTTACTTCGGAGTTCTTAAACTTCTACAGATACTTGATCTTTCTCTCCAACTTTGGTGTTAATCTCCAACTCCACCTTAGCTTCTTCGAAATCTGCCTCCTCATCTTCATTCAGATACATCTCGGGATAATCGTCATGACCACTCCCCAGATTTAATATAGGTTCGTCTTTTCTAACCTCCTTAGTTGATTCGCTTTGCGCTGACACCTCGGCTACTGGCACTGGTGCAACAGCTGCTAGCATCTTCGCACTCATTTCATCTTCTCCTGACATCCTACAATCAGTTTAAATAACTTGATTAGTACTTCATTAGTACAAACTTAATATACACGATGTGTCCAGACATCTTTCTGTTGATGCGCTTCGTCAATCCCTCACTTAGAACTCTAAATGAGTTTTCTCTATCTCGCTTATGGTTATAATCCTAGGGTTTCTCCACCCCACATAAGGTTTATAACCTACAGCTTTGATACCAACATGTGACGCTCCCAAATTCAGGTTACCTGACCCCCGAGTTTGGTGCTCACGATCCACAAAATAAATAACATCTAACTACCCATTTATTTATGAATAGAAATACACACTTCATTAACTAATATTATTAATACATTATCCCAGGTTATCTAACCATAGCTTTACAAACATACCCCTTAGATATACAAAAAGGGTTTACAAAATAACATAATAATATTGTTCAACATAATTATTCCAGCAAAATGCCTTTGCCTTTGTTCTTCTTTGCCCTTCTGGCCTCTTCGTTCCTAGCTGAAATATTTTATTTAGCAAGGGTGAGCAACAAATTTGCCCCACAAGTTAAGACATATAATGAATGTATAAAAATCAAGAATAACAGACTATCTATTTTGATAGAATGACACCAAAGTTCAGGGAACTTTAAAATAGCTGAACAATTCGTTATCACTAACAAGTCTTCTCACATTCTATGCAACACAATAATCTAAAAATGAAATAGTACAACGCTTTCAAAGTTTCTATGATATTCTAATAAATAATCAAGAATCAATTCTACGCAATAACAAAGTGGAATATTTTTCAGATTTTTACTGAGCGATCCTTTGGATCTTGAACTTCTCTTCTTAAGTAACTATCAAAGATTTTACTTTGATATACCCAGGTGTATCAAATAACCATAAAGATTAAGTCATGCCCCTCAGCAAGTACTTAGAGCGACCAACTCTTTGTACCTTATATTATGCATAATACTTACACGCGCGCAACGGCCGAATATACGACTAAAATGTTCCCTTTATATAAAAGGTTGTTCTTCTCAATCTTATAATAAGAATACAATAACGAAATACTTTAATTTTAATATCTAATCACTTTCTCGATCTAGCCGGAATAATTGGTATCGATCTGTCAGTAATAATTGAATTCTCTTCTCGAATCTATCAAGTTTTAACAAATGTTCGTCTAGCCAGAATAATTAGTTAAGACATTTCTCTACACAATTCCATAATAGACAGGAATTATCTGTACTATCAATAATAACTTCTACGGATGTATGTATCCAACAACAGTTATTCTCTAAGTACATTCTCATAATCACTAATTCAATTTGAATTAATAAACATGCACTAACTGCGAATAATCAACAAAAATTCTCAGACGTGGTCTAATCAGCAATAATTAACCACCATAATATTTGAAAGATATAACTCAAGGTTGAGTTAAAGAAACTTGCCTTCTCCGTTGATTACTACTACACAAAATACTTATCTGCGTTTGAAAGACCTATAATCACAATATCGGTCTCATAATTAACACAATAATTCGCAACACACAATACTGTAATTTACAATCAATATTTCTCCTAGACACATTACCACATAATCACATCATTGTTTATAACCTATATAAACACTTCTCAAGTCTAACTAGATCAGTCTGGTTGGACTTCAGTCTGTTTTTGATGTTCTAGTCACTTCTATTCGATAATTAACACATTTATTGTCAATTAAACTCGGTCTCTAAGCTTCAATATTATTTTAGATAAGTTAGATATCATTCATAATATTTTTCAGAAACTTTTAATAATTTTCAAACAATTATTATATTTTATATTAATTTTTCAAACACTGAAATCATTTTTTAATAATTTAATTACTGATTAATCCCATCATCATTAATATTTAATAATATTAAAATATTAATGACATACTTGTCTAAATATTAAAGTTATTATTAATAACTTAAAATATTTTAAAATCATCAATATTATCTTTAAATGATTTTTAAAACAATTAAAATCATTTTTAAACCATCACCATTAATAATTAAATATTAATGAATTTATTATCAAAATATTAAAAGTCATTAATTATAACTTAAAATATTTTTAAATCACTTTTCTCATTTTTTAAGGATTTTTAAATCAATAAAACCATTTTTAATTCATTTATTTAATATAATTATTAAATAATTCTAATATCATTAATATTTAATTATTAATAAAAATTCTCCAAAAATATTAAAAGTTACATTTTATAACTTAAAATATTTTTAAACACTTTATTCTTATTTAAAATAATTTTTATAATATTAAAATCATTTTTCTCTAATTTATTTAATATACTAATTAAATAAATTAAATACCATTAATATTCAAATAAATATAAATATTAATGAAAAATATCCTAAATTATCAAAAGTTAATTTTCATAACTTAAAATATTTTTTAAAACCATTTTTGTAATTTTTTAGAATGTATTTTCTGTTTTTAAATATTTTCCAGAAATTTAAAAAATAAAAATAATAAAAACTGTCGTTGTAGGCTATTGCGACAGTAACCGTCGCTATTGGTGTTCTTGGGGGCTCAAGAACACTGACAGTCAGTGTTCAACATGCAATGTTTGACCGCTTCGAATTTCCAATCCAATGTGTTTCTGGGCTTGCTTACGCATCGATTTTGTAGTAGGTATGTAGTACCACACATCAGGAAGATCTGGGCTCTCAAACTTATTGTCAGACCAAATCTGGGTTTTCTGGGTAACCCAAAAACCCAGACAGTGTCGACTAGGTACTTTCTAGCTCACTTTAATCTAGGTTCTGGTCATTAACTGGTCAATCTCATGGTTCAAACATGTAATACACATGTCAAAGAACATATATACATCAACAGATCAGTCCAAGCACATTTTATTCTCCAGATTTAGCCCGGTCAAACTATATCAGAGGGCTAGTTCTTATGAGTTCTGGGTTTTCCAGAAACTTTAAGTCAGTGTCGAGTGGCCTACTTTGACCATTCACTCCGTTCGATCTATTGATGTTTTGAAGGGTCTAAAGACATGGATCTAGAGTCCATCTAACAAGCTACAAACTGGTTACAAACACATCATCATATCATCTAACATCTGACAGATATAGGCCTTACAAAATCTTGTCAGACTCGGTTTAAGGATTTTTAGGTTACCCAAAAATCACTCGGTCATGGTCGGTCAACAAACTTTGACCAATAATATCTTGTAATCTGGACATGGAATAGCCATGATTCCACTTCCAGATCACAGTCCTCATGTCAGACTACAGTTCTAAACCATAAAATAACAAAAATCATAAACAGAGAATGATCTAGGGCCACTGACATTAACTTGTCAGAGCACTTTTAGAGTTCTTGAGCAGTTTTTGAAAAACTTCATTTTTAAGGCATTTGATGCTATAGATCTATGATGTATCATCATAGATCATCATAAAACACCCTCTAGCATGAATCTAAACACATAAACATAAACTTTGACTAAGCATACATGATCTAAGATGGGTTTAGGGTTTTACCTTTCTAGTTCAATCTTTGATCTTTGATCTCTTCTACTGATCTTGGTGATCTAAGGGCTTATTTTGTGACTGATACACTTAGGATTTTCGAAGGTTTGAAGAGAGAGAGAGAGAGAGAGAGAGAGAGAGAGAGAGTTTGATGAGAGCTTGAGTGCAAATGAGCCAAAAGTGTGAACTTTCTCTTTCTTTATTCTATTTATTTCTTGATGCAATGTATGTTGCTGATATAGCTGTCAATGAGAGGCTGATGTGCTGAGATATAAGTCAAATACTAAGTCAAAGTTGGTCACCAACTCAAAATATGGCAAGATCTATACTCCAACCAATTAAAGAATGCCAAAAAGGGTATTTTGGACATTTAACATGCAATTTTAATGGCATTCTAGACTTTTGTCCTAACCCTTATGGTTTAACCCTAAGGTTCTAACCCTTAGGTTTTACACATATAATTTCTTAGATTTTCTAATTAGGGTTTTAAAATAGAAAATTAAGATTTTTAAAGTATAATTAGGGTTTTCTAATTATATTAAAGTTTACTAATCACATTAGGCTTGCTAATTAGGATTAGTATTTCCTAATTAGGGTTTAGGGTTCTCGAGTTAAAATTAGGGTTTCCCGGCATTCGATTAAGGTTCCTAACTATGCGTTAGGGTTTTTCAATTTAAGATTAGAGTTTCTAATCTCTTATTAGGGTTTACTAAGTTTATACCCTATCTGATCAATCATTGATCATTAATTCTATACAGTACAAACACGTACTCATCAATACAATTATTATAATTGTATTTTTTATCGATTCCCTATCCGTAACTAGGGTTAGGGTTTCTATTCTCTGTTAAGCACAACTCTATTCCTATTTCTCAGTCAATAAAAAAATTGACCACATCTCTAGACTCGTATCACAGTTACTCAGCACAATATTGATAGTCAATATCAATATTAAAAAAAAATTATTTGCAAAATTCCAATTATTCGAAATCCCGGGTTATCACATTCTCCCCTCCTTATAAGGATTCCGTCCTCGGAATCACCGCTTTCTTATTCTCTACAATCTTTTAAAGTTATATCATCAATTCACTCTTAACAACACAATATTTATTTATGTTTCATATACTAACCTGTGACTTGAATCTATTACAGAAAATAATTCACAACAATATCTATCCAATATTTCTCGCGTAATTAAATTATTAAGCGAAATCGTTACCTGTCGCCACCTCCTGGGCAACTACTTCATCTTGCACCGTCATGTTGAATGTATGGGCCATTGGTCTTCCTGGCTGTGTAGGTCCTCGAATCGCCAAGGTTCAGCTACCGGGTCCCTTGTTGACACTTCCCTTCTCCACATTTCTCTTCGGACAATTCTGAATCAGATGATCAGTTGATCCACAGGCATAACAACCTTGTATCTTCTTTGGACTGGGGCAATTGGGCGACATGTGTCCCTCTTGTCCACAGTTATAACAAACTCCTTTCTTCTTCAGACAAACTCCTGCATGATTCTTCCCACAAGTTGCACATGGCTCTCCTACCTTCTTCTTCTCTTCGAACTTATTACCCGTCTGGGTATTCTTGCTCCACTTTCTCTTGTTTGGGTTACTACCACCACTATTTCCTCCATCATTTGTCTTCTTCTTCTTCTTCTTCTTCTCCTGCTGAAATCGAGATGCAGCTTCGTTCCCTTCTTCAGCAATGATCGCTTTCTCCAACATACCCACAAACTTATTTGATTAGGGTTCCTAACTATGCGTTAGGGTTTCTCAATTTGAGAGGGTTTTTAATCTCTTATTAGGGTTTACTAAGTTTATACCCTATCCAATCAATCATTGATCATTAATTCTATACAGTACAAATACGTACTCATTAATACAATTATTATAATTATATTTTCTATTGATTCCCTATCCGTAACTAAGGTTAGGGTTTCTATTCTCTATTAAGCACAACTCTACTCCTATTTCTTAGTCAATACACAAATTGACCACATCTCCAGATTCGTATCACATATACTCAGCACAATATTGATAGTCAATATCAATATTAAAAAAAATATTCGTAAAATTTGAATTATTCGAAATTCTGGGTTATCACAGAGTGTGATGCTTCAGGTTTAGGGATTGGAGCTGTGTTGATGCAAGAAGGGAAACCAAAGGCGTATTTCTGTGAAAAGTTGAGTGGGGCAGCTTTGAACTATCCTACGTATGACAAAGAGATGTACGCTTTGGTTAGAGCTTCGGAGCAACATTACTTGTGGCCTAAGGAGTTTGTGATCCACACCGATCTTGAATCATTGAAATATTTGAAGGGTCATCACAAGTTAAACAAAAGGCATGCGCGATGGATGAATTTTATCGAGACATTTCCCTATGTCATTCGATATAAGCAAGGTAAAGAGAATGTCATTGCAGATGCTTTATCTCGAAGGTATGTGTTGATGAATACTCTTGATATGAAATTGCTTGGGTTTGAACGAATCACAAAGTTATATGTTACTGATCTTGATTTCGGTGAAGAGTTTAAAACTTGTGAAAAGAATGTTATGGGTAAATACTTTAGAATTGATATATTCTTGTTTCGTGATTCTTTGCGTGAGTTATTGGTTAGGGAATCATATGTGGGTGGTTTAATGAGACATTTTGGTGTTAATAATTTTTTTTCTGTTTTGAAAGAACTTTTTTATTGGCCTCATATGAAACGAGATGTGGAAAGAATATGTGATAGATGTATTACTTGTCACCAAACTAAATCTTGTGTTCAACCCCATGGATTGTATACACCATTTGCCTATTCCTAATGAACCTTGGATTGATTTGTCTATGGACTTTGTGTTGGGTTTACCTAGGTCTAAGCATGGTTATGATTCGATATTTGTGGTTGTGGATGGATTTTCAAAAATGGTACATTTTATTCCATGTCACAAAACTGATGATGTATCTCATGTTGCTGATTTGTTCTTTAGGGAGATTGTGTGTTTGCATGGTATGCCTAAAACTATTGTTTCTGATAGAGATGCAAAATTCTTAAGTTACTTTTGGAAGAATTTGTGGTGTAAATTGGGTACTAAACTGTTATTTTCAACTACTTGTCGTCCAAAAACTGACGGTCAAACTAAAGTAGTAAATAGGACTTTGTCGGCATTGTTACGGGCTATCATTAAAAAGAATATCAAGTAATGGGAATAATGTTTACAACATGTTGAGTTTGCATATAACCGTTCTGTTCATTCTACTACTAATTTTTCTCCATTTGAAATTGTATATGGTTTTAATCCTTTGACACTGTTGGATTTTTCACCATTACCTGTTTCTGAATATACTAACATGAATGGAAAGAAAAAGGCTAATCTTGTTAAACAGATTCATGAAAAAGCCAGACTAAACATTGAATGGAGGACGGAACATTACATTAAACATGCGAACAAGGGACAACATCAAGTGATCTTTGAGCCCGGAGATTGGGTGTGGTTACATATGCGGAAAGAAAGATTCTCAATTCAAAGAAGTTTGAAATTGCTTCAGAGGGGAGATGGTCCATTTCAAGTTCTCGAGCGTATCAATGACAATGCCTATAAATTGGATTTGCCAGGTGAGTATAATGTTAGTGCCACATTTAACGTTACTGATATAAGTCCATTTGATGTAGGTGACGATTTGAGGATAAATCTTTTTCAAGAGGAGAAGAATGATAAGGACATGGCATGTGTGGACTTAAACAAGACTAAAGGGACGTGGGGATCAAGCAAGGCTAGAACTAAGAGGTTCAAACAAGGTCTTAATGGATTGATCCAAGATGTTTGGTCTGAAGGAAACACAAGGAAACCCAAAGAGGAAGCTAAAGAGCATGAGACACAAATTTGGGTTAATTTAATACAAGCCCAATTCTAATCATCTTAGTAAAGCCAACATATTTTACATGCAAGAAAGTCCAAATGCGACAAGGATTATAATATTCTAGGAAATTAAATTTTTAAAAATTCTATTGTAATTAGGATTTCTTTTTAATTAGAATTTCTTTTCCAAATTGACTTTTATTTCCTTAAAGAAATTAGGGTTATAATTTATAAATTCCTATTAGGATTAGGATAATTTATTCCTATTATTATTAGGATTTGGATTGTTTTGAGTAGTATAAATAGAGGTCCAAGTTGATGTAATCAAACACATTATTCATTATTTAATATACTTGTGAGTTTATTCTCTACTTTTGATTCTTTGAAGAATCCTTAAGTAATTCTTAGTTATTTCTTTGAGATTCAATTTGACTTATCATACAATAATTCATAATTGTGTGTGGTGTCTTTTACCGCATCAATCGTCGATTGTACCGAGATCACCGCTTCAATATAAGCGAGGGGTCAAGGTGTTGTTGGTGTCCATTCAATGCAGATTTTTGAACGCGAGAAATTGTACCAAGATTACCGTCTACATATAGACAAGAGATTAAGGTGTTGCAAGTAATTCACCCAACAACTGTGCTAGAAACGATCCAGGCGATGATCACCTCACGCAAGCGTGCTGTGGAGTCTATCACAAAGAATAATACTAATAATCTCTATCAAAATTGCAAGTCTTACAAAGTTCCATCTTCGAACATTTGTTTGATGTGCAAGCAGAGTAATGAGACTCATGCTCATTTATGTTGCTTGGCTTGTGTAGGAGAGGAGTGGGCGTGTCCTGGTTCAGTGAAAGATATGTTGCTAGTTCATTTTCGAGGATTTGGAAACAATAGAGATGCCAAAATTTTATGGAAGAAGTGTGCCTTTTTCCATTTTATGGGGAATTTGGAATGAGCGTAATGCTAGACTATTTAGAGGAAGTTGCTTTTCTTTTAAATTGTTGAATGATAGTATTATTTTCCTTGTTTCTCTATGACCTTCTTCTATGGGGGCCTTTAGAGGTATCTATGTGTCTGATTTGTGTAGAGATTGGATGGCTGCGTTTTTTAAGTGCTCTTTTTTATTATTGTTTTTTAGTCCGTTGAGGGTGGACTCCTTGTTCCCCTTTTATACATCTTTTCTTTTCTATTAATAAAATTTCTTCTTTTATCAAAAATAAAAAATATGTTCATCTTAATTTTTTTAACTATTAAAAGTAAAATATCATTTAATTTTTAATTTAATAAAACAAGTTGACATCAAATTAATAATATAAAAAAAATAAATTCTGCACACGCATCGCGTGTGCTCCAAGTACTAGTATCAGTGGATAGATTTGGACATTAGATATATGTCGACGTCGTTATTTTTATTAGTCCCTTTCTGTTCTTGTCTTTTGGTGTTTTCATTTGAGGTGAGATTTATTTGAAAAAACAAGTTTGAAAAGGTCCGACATATATATGTCAATGATTTGACTGTTTTGAGAGTCGCCAGTTGGTTATTTTTAAATGGTTGTACCAACTCAACCGAGGAAAGGTTTGCACAAAGACCAAGTGATGTGACACTATTTAACTGGTCTAAGAAACCAAAATTTGTTAGGGTCCGGGGGCTTGATTAAGCGGAGGGAAGGTGTTAGGCACCCCCCGACTTCTGTGATTCTGTGATGACACAATTACTGCCACTTTTCATTAAACTTTAACTGTGTATGTGTGTGTGTGAATTAGGTCTATGTGCAGTTATTTAGAAGTAGTGGTATGCCTCGTTTGCACCTATATACAAAGACTTTTGTATAAAAGTTCAATTTTAACAAGATATAGCAGTGAAGTTTTGTAAAACAGGTTTTTCAAACCCTTATACTCAATAGTAATTGAGGCCTTTGATACTTCCATTTTATTATGTGTTTGGCTTGATTACTTTTATTTTCGAGATGCGAGGCATCTTTGAGAAAATAAGACACATAGCAGTGCCGAACTCCTTGTGGGCATAAGAGTCATCTAAGGATATTCAGATACCGTAGATAATTTACAAGCTGACTGAAGCTGCAAAATGTCCATCATGGGAACTGAATCTAGATTCAGAAGCTGAATCTGTGATCACATGATTCCTAGGCTCACATGAAAAATAATATGTACAAAAGATAGAAACAAGAACTAGATTTGAGTAAATCTAAACCATTCTAGCTTCAATGGTTCCAGTTTAGGCACTATGAACCGATTAAAGTTAGAAATAGCCAGATTGAGGCAAATCTAGCCTGCAGGCTGAAAGATTAAATATCTATATTATGAAAGCAGTTAAAGCAGATATTTATATAAAAGTAGTATATATATATAAAAGCAGTAAAAGGACACAAAGTAAACTCTAGACCAGACATGAATGTATATATATATATATATATATATATATATATATATATATATATATATATATAAGCTGTAAACACACCTGATATTATATCTAGGCTCAATCTAAGCAGAGTTCGATGGTATATATATATATATATATATATATATATATATATATATATATATATATATATATATATATATATATATATATATATATATATAAGCATTAAAAAGCCACGAATCAATGATCCAGGCATACCCACACAACGCGACTCTCACCGTTAGTAGATATATATGTATAGAAGTAGTAAAAAGCTTAAAAATCTAAAATTTCTTACAGTGGGCTATTAAGAAGACTTCAGATGGCTTTTGATGCCTGAAAACTCGGTTTCCACCGGTTAAATTTTAGTATGTAGCAAAACACAAGCTTACAAGTGTTTAGAAAGAAGAATCACTCAGTTTAGAGCACTTTAGCATGGTTTACAGGCTGAAATGGACAGAGTTTTCTATCATTTTCTCTTTTTTTTAAATGTGCTGCCAAGAGCTTATATGTATAGACCAAGGTGCCTCGGGTCTACCTGCGGCTACCCGGGTTGCCCCGGGCTCTGCGAGTCCTATTTTCTCAAAGTACATGCACTTTGGCTACGCGATGTTTCACTCGAACCTTCATAACTTTCAATCCGGGCTTTCGATAAAGGCGTTCTGTACCTTTTTGGAAAGTTGTTGTTAAGAGCTACAAAATGACATGAGATTAGAGGTTGTACAAAGCCGGGAAGATGGGTCCATGACTAGATCTCCAAGCCTTCAAATTCTATCTGGTGCTCTGTCTTGTGTAGTAGTCACTCGGGATTTGAGCTATAGTTCTTGTGGGACACCTTGATATGCAGTGTGGATTAAAAATGTGTTGCGACGTCATGAAGGTGATGTTAAGGTGGCAAAATGATGTTTTTACCTGCACCGGGGTCATCTCTGACTTTTGCGCAGATGTAGCAGTCGTTGCTCAAGGTTATATATGTGATTGGGCTGCTGTGGATGCTGAATGTCCTCGAGGTTATCTCCGAGGTGTGCTTGACCTCTCGAGGTTATCTCTGGGGTTTAAACCAGATTTTTTGGAGTTATCTCTGGAACATGAACTAGATCCCTTGGGGTTATGTCTGAGATTGGAACTGAATCTCCTGGGGTTATCTCCGGGATTGAAACTAAGTCTCTCGGGGTTATCTTCGAGATTAAAAACTGGACCTCCCAGGGTTATCTCTGAGATTGAAACTGATTTGACTTCTAGGGTTATCTCTGGAAGACGATTATGCCTTCTTACAGGGTTAGTAACAGGAATGTAAAATTTTGAGTGTCTACAGATGCCCCTCTTCATCATATTCATGCAACATAATGACATGGATATCATAAAGATCACTAGACACTTGAAATGTGACAAGATAATCATGATGCAATGTAATGCAGCATGATGCAAATGCAATGTTTATTTGTTGGAATGCTTTCCAACTAGATGTGATAACTTCCATGCTCCCGCTGCTTCTATTTGGGGATGGAGTTATCAATGATGACACTGTTGAATTACTTTGATGTCTACTCGATCGGTAGTTTCCAAAGCTCTTATCACAGGAATATCCATGATGCAACACTGTGGTTATCGCCAGTGGTTTGAATCGTCCATCAGTACTATTTGAGCCTAATTTGTCGACAAGTTGCAAAGATGTCTTCAAAATCTTTAGAATGGAAGTTTCTCCATGCTTAAGACCACAAGATGTTGGCATTGGGGTTATCAACCAAAGTCGTTAATCCTTTGTACAGGCTTTCCACCGAAGATGCTTTTCTCATGTTTGAGAGATTCTTGGGGAATTGTACATTGATTACTGAGGATCGGTATAATAGATTCCATCATCGGTCCTCCCCGATGAGGATGATTTTCCATGGTTTTCATCGTCAAGTATTTCTGACGCTTTACTTGAGTTACTGCCAACGATTTGTACTGTCAGGGCTGCCTGACCCTCGTCGAAATAGTTTTCTATGGCTAACATCATCGAACAATCTCCGATGCTTCACTGGAGTCACTGCCAATGGCTAGTGATATTAGGGCTGCCTAATCTTCGTTGAAATAGCTTTCAATGGCTAACATCATTGGACCATCTCCGATGCTTCGCTGGAGTTACTGCCAACGACTGGTGATATCAGGGCTGCCTGATCTTCGTTGAAATAGCTTTTAACGGCTAACATCATCGGACCATCTCCGATGCTTCACTGGAGTTACTGCCAATGACTGATGATATCAGGGCTGCCTAACCTATGTTGAAATAGCTTTCAATAGCTGAGGATATATGAAATCTCCGCTGGGGTTGGATTTTTGACGAGATGTATACTTTTCATTACAATTACAACCCTAATGATGGTCGAACCTTTGTGAGGTATTGCCAAGGGTAGCTTTCAATAACTTTGATCATCGGCTCTGTGAACCCTGTGTTTGGGAAAATACCAATGATTGATATGTAGACTCGCAGTTTGGTCTCTAAAAATCAGGATTTCAGGCTTTTTCGTTAAATCGCGTAGCGTCTTTTTTCCCGATTTGACTTTTCAGCTTGTGGAACCTCCCTTTGCAACTCAAATTTGATTGAGTCGGAGGGGGTGGGGACCACCCTGGGTAGTCACAGGTAAATCCACGGCTGCCGCGAGTACACCCGTGGCCACCTGTGGGTTATATCTTACTTGCCTTATCCTTTTACAAGTTATTTTCAACTTGGAGCTGCACAAAAAATTCGAGATTTCATCTTCAGATCTTTTGAGTTCGGGCTATTTTCTGCAAAATCCGTCACCGTAGAGTTGTTCTACACTATCCTGGTAACGTTTACATGTCTTCTTTTCCAGTTTTAACCGTTGGAAAGTGAGATATCATATGAAATGCTTCAAAACACATAGTAGTGAATATGCATGCTCATATGACTTGATCAAAATTATTCATAGTAAATCTTAGCATTTTACCATACTGAACGTATTGATGTGAAAAAAATTAACTTTTGAAACAGTTAATTTGGCACATTTTTCTGCTATTTTTTCATCCTATTTGAGCACAAATGAGCAAAGGTTTTGAAGCAAAGTAATCCTGGTAATTAGGCTACCCTTATAGATTATAACTTTGATATTTTTCATGCATATAGGATGTTTATGACTTTAAGTTGGTGTGCTACTGAATGGCTACCTAGTCATGCCTATGCGCATATAGCTATGAACTGCATTTAATGAGCTCCAGGTTAGAATTTACCACACCCTTTCTGAGGTGATTTAGAGACTTTTATCTAGGAATATGGATCCAGACCATCTGAGTAGCTCCCGTAGGACCTCTTCAGGTGTGAGGAGGAGAGCTTCAGATGTGCCTCGGCCTCGCCCAACCCGACAGCCTCGTTGGTTGACGGAGTCAGTGATTCGTCCTATCCGGGTTGAGAGACCAGATGTTGAGGAAGAGGACGAGGATGTATTGGTTGCGGATCCTGCTCCTTCCATTCCTCACAAGGAGCTTTTAACTATAAATGTGATGAATCTAGAGCTTCTGGATGATTTAAGTCGTCACCCCTCGATCTATCTCTATGCGAACGAGGTAAAAGCCGTGTTGATCTTCCTTTTTCCATTTGTGGGGTCAAGGGTTTTGATGTTGATTTGCATTGTGATGCAGGTTCTCGGCTATACACAGCCTAGAGGGAACTGGTTCATCATACATTCTCTGTACCAGACTTTTCATCTAGAGTACCGAGAGATTGTGCATGCTTGGGGCTTCAAGGCTTTCTTATCCATCCTCCCCCGTCGTTGTCCCTGGGGTTATCTCAAGGCCTTGTCTGAACACCGGTTTTACCAGACTCAGTCTCTCCATTTGCTGGATTGTGAGGTGATTATGACACCGATGGATTGGTGGTTCATCACTGGGATGGATTTTTTCGGGGTGCTAGTGCCTTTTGTGGCTTACATTTCCCCGACTACCGTCAGTGTAACACCCCTTTTCAGAAATAGAAAGAGGGGTTACTCAAAATATAACAAAACTGAAGAATTTAATAGCAAGGCTCAAAGCCACACAACAATAGTCTTAATATCTGATAAATACCACAAGTCAACCAATATAAATATCAAACTGTCTCAAACCACAATTTAAAATAATTTTTACAATTCTAAGCAAACTAATGTATCACAACCTAAACATAATATATCTAAACCATTTGGATAAAAGGGAGCTCTCGTCACACTTGCCCTTGATTCCCCTGATTACCTGCCGGAAGAAAAAAATAGTATGAGCCAAATGCCCAGTATGGATATAGAATACAAATAATGAACTGAAATAACTAACTCAATTAAATGAAATGAAATGAAACGAACTAAAACGAAACGAACAAAACTAACACAACGAAATTATAGGCTGAATCAAATGGCTGGGTGTTATTTCATACCGAGCTCAAAACAAATAGTAATATATCTTGCCACTCAGGCAAGTCAAATAATGCCATACAGGCAATCAAAATAATGCCACACAGGCAATCATGCATCGGACTGCGCAATCCAGATGCATGCAAAATTGGAAGGCGTGTTTGGCACAAATATCACCACTCCGCAGAACAGAAAAACTAGGGTCGACCCATACGACTCCCACAACAAAACACCAAATGGCCAACTCCCTCCAGAGCACAAAACGGAGACGCCGTGGACTGATCACACCGCCACGGAAGGTGTCATGCCTCGGTGCCAAGAGGACATGCCTGTGGTACCCCCACAGGTGGTTATAGCTCAGGTATACCCTACGGTATTCTAACAAAGATATAATGTCACAACACATGCGACACAATATCCTCACAAAGGGGTTTTAACGTGTACATGTTAAACTGAAACGAATTATCAACACAAAGTCTCCAAAATATATATTAACATGTACATCACTACAAATATCAAAATAAAATTTAGACATGATACAATAGTCTAAAGAGTACAAATATGAGTTCTAATACTACGCCAAAATAAAACTATCATAATAAATTGGTAAGGAATAATTATGATAGACAATACTAAATTTCAAAACGAATAACGAAATGAACAAATCAAAAATAAAAGAGTCTCGCTAAAAAAGTACGAAATTCGTACCTGGATTAAGCAATGTAATACCCAAAATTTATATTCCAAATACACTCCTTAAATTCCCTCAGTCCGATCTAATAAAAATAATAATAATACAATTTTAAGTTGCCTAATAATTATAATTTATATTAATATGCAATTAATTCCTCCAATTACATCAATTTTACAAGACAACCCAAGCTAAATTATAATTATCTTCTAATCATATTTTTTTAATTATTATTCTTTAATAACTCAGCAACCTTAATATATTATAAATATCATATACATCATTCATTCATAAAGTAGATAGCAGCTAGCTTTTCTTTCTGTCAACGAAAATATTTTTTTTAAACAACACATGGCCTTTATCCATACATACATACATACATACATATATATATATATATTTATATATAGTCCGGTTCCAGTCCGGACGCCCGGATTTTAGTCCCGTTTGGACTTTTTTTTTTTGCTATTATTTTTTAAAACAACTAAAAATAATAATTAATATTTTATGAAATTGAAATTTATCATAATACAATATTTTGGGTGTGATTTGGGTACGTATAAACAAACATGTATGTACAGTCTGTGCAGACTGTACATATATTTTTAGTATAGGTATCCAAATCACGTCCAAAACATTGTATTATGAAAAAATTTCAGTTCCATAAAATATTAAAAAAATAATTTAGTTGTTTTTTTAAAAAAAGCAAAAAATAAAATAAAAAAATTAGGGTCCAGATTTGATCAGGTCAGGGAGGCCGGACCTGATCCGTGGTGTATATATATATATTCCGATTATATATACATATATAGTACTGCAAACACCTTTCAAGAGTTCATGTAATATTTATATACCAAGGATCATATAATATATATTTAAATATACCAATCATCATTCCAGGAACCATTCTTATATATATAAATTAGTTTACTTTTCGCTCCAAACAAGAGAAGTTACACATGATCATAACAACAAAATCATACCCATATAATAAAAGCATACATGATGTTTCTTTCTTCCAAACCCTGACTTCTCTCACAAATACAATAAGAGGTGGCTTGTTTCTCCTTTTTTTTGGCTGTTATCTCCCTCTCACAATCTTCCTCCAACTCGTATAATGCCAGTAAATTTAGGTCTAACTATTTATTTATTAATTAATATATTTTTATTAATTCTCTTAATTTAATAGAATTTATAATTACATAAATATAAATTAGACCCAATATATTTTAAGGCCCAATAAGTTTTAAAAACCCAAATTAATGAAATTTTATATTTATTATAGTCCACATAAATTAAATACAATTTGACCCAAATAAACAAGTCCAATTAATATGTCTTAAAACAAAATAATTTTTATTATTTAATATTTATTTATTATTATTATTATTATTTTCGGGTATTACAGTCAGATCCTTGTTAGGAGTCTCGGCTACGGCACTCAAGGGCAGGATAGTCCGTACTGGTCCTTTGAGTGTAGATGCCATGAATGGGGCTTTGACTGAGCCATTATCCGATGATCGAAGGGTTAGAGATCGCATCCTTCGGTGATTGTTTCTGATCATCCTCAGGGGTTGTTTTCTGGCTAATAACTCTTCGACGGTGTTATTCGCTTTAGTCAGTGCCACATGGGAGGTGGACCGTATTGGAGAGTTTGATTGGGGCTCCTACACCTTTGCCTACTTCCTCAGGGGAATGCGCCTATGCTCAAAGGGCGTGACGGAGGCTTGGCTAGGGTTCTACCTATTCCTGCTGGTGAGTATTTTCTCTTTTGATTTCCCTTGTTCGAGTTGAGAGTTTAACTGACCAAAGATATTAGATCTTGTATTGGCAGTTTTGGGCCTACGAGAGGCTCCTATGTCTTCGTCCTGTTAGCCTGTTAGGTTTAGATACCTATCCACGGGGACGACGATGGCATCACTCCATTTTAGCAGAGGTTCCTGTAGCTGAGGGTTTCACCCATTCACGCTTACAGTTAGAGTTGTTGACAATCGATGTCATTACATGAGTTCCTTACTCTGAGGATCACTTAACAGTTGGATTCGAGGGTGGTTTTGTGACTGGTATCGAGTATGTATTGTCCACCCGTCGAATTCCTCTTTTCATAGTCGGAGGTTGGAAGCTCTATTTAGGAGAGCGTACTATTAGGAGCACCACAGAAGAGATTCACATTCCGATCCTTCCTCCTGCCAGGCGTTATTGGCCTTTGTTGTAGCCGATCATTGAGGTCCCATTGATAGGTGTTGATGACTTCACTTTTTTTGAGGGACGGTTCACTCAGGAGGCATTTTACCGCTGGTGGTTCCTTCACACCATTGGAGCCCAGACCTGCGCCACACAATTTATTGGGGATATGGTTCCTGGATCCATTATAATGACGGATTGGATTGCTTGCATCCGAGAGCCTACTCATCTGGCGTAGATTGATAGTTAGACCCAACAGTTGGACCGGTCACATTTCTTTATCTGACATTTGGGCAGAGATCCTTCCGAGGCAGATACTTTTAATCCTTCCAGCTCTAGGGCTGGCCCTTCAGGTGGCCCATATTCATATGGTTTTATCGGTGCAGATCCTCTGTTATATCGGCCTGATATCCCTACTGGCAGAGATTCAGTAACTCGGGAGGAGTTCCATCAGATGGATAGGTTGGATGATGTGGACATTAACACTATTGACTTCTTCTGATGCATTTCTCGCTATATCTTTTCATAGGCCTCTGTTAGATATTGGGCGGTTGTGCCCCATTCTCGTTATATCTTTTGATAGGCCTCTGTTAGTTGTTGGGCGGCTGTGCCCCATTTCCCTATATTTTCCAGTTGTACACAGAGATGATGTATTTAGATGATGATGTACTTAGGAATGTATGTATATTTTTTTCCATTCCTTACATCATATTGTCATCTATTATTTATCATGCATGCATTATGTTATGGACATGCATTTCCAAAGATGAGTTTAGCCATGACCCCTGGATGGTCTTATAACAAGGCCCTACAGATGTCTGCATCTTTAGTTAGCCGGATTGAGCATACCCCACCAGTATTAGTGGCATCTTCCTTGAGATTATGGTATGACAGTTTGTCCTCCCTAGATCGGGTGACAGTTGATCAGTTGTTGCGTCACTCTATGACCCTCCTGACATTTCAGGTTCCATCGGGCTTTGTAAAAGGCATGCTGGAACATTGGGTACCAGAGAGGCAGGTAGTCAGATTTGATACCCAGGAGTTGACTCCTACATTGGAGGAGTATGAGCGTCTTACAGACTTGTCATTGGATAGGCCTTGCACTCGAATAGCTGTCGGTAACATGAGCCAACAGTTTATGACCTTCATAGGCTTGAGACGCAGAGTTACCCTGGACGAGATTTCCTTGGGGCATGTAGTGTCCATGAGTTTCTTGATTGATATATTTGGGTCATTGGACAACTATCTACGATACTCCGGGGACTTCACTATTTCTAAGGGTGATTAACATACTCTTGATGTGTATAGTGGCATATCTGTACATGCCGTTGTACATCGACCACCTGGATATCGGCGCGATCATGGTAGTCTAGGCTCTCCCTGAGGGACATATCATCTTACCGACGATTCTGGCAGAGACCTTGAGGTCGGTCATGTATTACCATACTCATTCTGTGGGGGTGTTTATAGGCAGTTCGATCTTGTTGTACGTGTGGTTTATGACACACTTGAGACCGATTGGCACTTTCAGACGCCATGGGTATTATTTTTCCCATGAGATAGCCATGTCATATTCCTTTCAGCCAACTGAGTGTGCAGACGCAGCTTATTAGTTGGTATTCGTGTCAGGGATAGAGGACGCGTTTGATATTTTGCCGTGTTTAACGCTCAGCTCTCCCTACAGCTTTATCACTCATGCAGCTAGCATGTACTATCTTCCCCTGGCTGGTTTGAGAGGTGTGACCACATATCATCCATTGACTGTTATAGCACAGTTTGACCAGTTTTAGGATGTGTATCCCTTTGACGGGGTTTGTCATCTCGACTTCTGTCAGTAGAGGATTTGTCCAGGATTTATGCCTGTTGGACCCGGTATGAGAGGGCTGACTTTTTGACTAGCCATCCAGGTTGCTCTACAAAGTATTCTGCATGGTTGGAGGCAGATATTGTATCGGCTACGGTTGTATCCTCAGAGTCGGGTATTGATTCTGATGATGGGAAGCCTATGGAGTACCCTGATTCTCCCATTGAGGATGAGCTATTTACTGGTGCGTCAGTAGCTCTGGTTAATTTCCCCAGTGTTCATGCTACTATGACTCCACATTCTGCAGAGTATTTAGAGCAGAGTTTACATCTAATGACATTTGAGAGGGATCAGGCTAGGGCCTTGATATTGACAGCTCTTTCTGATAGAGATGTCGCTCTGGTTGAGAGAGATGATGCTCTAGCTCACAGAGATGCTGCTGTTGTTGAGTGAGATAAGGCTCGATCATATAGGGATATAGCTGTTGTTAAGCGGGATGATGCTCTAGCTACCCGAGATGCTGGCACTACAGATAGTATTGCATTGAGATCTCATACTGCTGCCATTGTTTCAGAGATGAGTGCATTCATTGATGAGCATGGTAGCACCATGCAGATGGCCGTAGATCTCCTAGCTCGTATGGATACCCTAGGATAGCAGCCCATAGATTTAACTCCATCCACTGAGAGGGATGCTATGTTAGACTTGATGGCTCGCTTATCCACTGGTTTGTAGATTAGCTTTGATTTTCCTGCATAGACTAGGTTAGCCATTTTTGTCATGTATAGGATACATTGTATATATCGAACAATATTATATGGCAAGGAAATATGTTTTGATTCACTTCCCTTTTAGATATGCCTTGTTACTTGCTTGATAGTTGCATGTTCTCCAGGGCTTATGATCTTGATGTATTCTGAACTCCTCCTTGATGGATGGACATTGAGATGTCTCAGGATCTTTCAGAATGGATCATTGATCTTTGTATTCCCCTACCTTTTAGTGTCTTGGGACTGGTTTCTGAATATGGTTATGAAGAGGATTTTGGCTTTCCTCTCTGAGGTTGACCGCCCCACAGATGGTCACTAGTACTCCCTTATATGGAGGAGCCCATGTAGTTCCATCTCTTATGGTTGGTGTTTCTTTTTGAGGATTCAACCACAGCTTAGATGGTCACCGATTTTTCTTCCATTTGTGTGGGGAGACCAGGTAGTTCCATCCCTTTGGTCTAAGCCGATGAGGTGTAGTTTAACTTCCCCATAGATGGTCACTGATGTATTCCCGTGTATTGAGGAGATCACGTAGTTCCATCTCTTATGGTTTGGTTTGAAAGTTTGAAGGATGATCCCAGTACTATTGACAAGGTTTTGTGTTTTTGGTAGGGGTGAGATCGCACCGTGAATAGCTACCTACGTACTCCCATTAATGAGGGGTAGATCAGGTCTGCGTAGTTCCAACCTAGCGTGAAAAGGCTGAAAGTTGTATGTGGTAAAGAGTGTGGAGAGATGTTTTTTTTATTTTTTTTCTGTAGTTAGACTGGACCATAAAAATGGCTGCTTACGTATTCCTATGTATTTGGGAGATCAGGTCTGCATAATTCATCCTTGATAGGACAAACTGATGTGGTGAGAAAGGTTTTGAAAACCTGAGTTGAATAATGGATTGATGATCCAGAACTAGGATGCTGGTTTGCAGGTAACTTCAGACATAATACCATTTCATGGTGTCTGAGTTGATGAGTTGAGGAAATTCCTCGCCATCCATCTCTTGCAATCTGAGGGCTCCTCCTGTCAATACCTCCTTGATAACAAACGGGCCTTCCCAGTTTGGGGAAAATTTTCCTTTAGATTGATCTTGATTGTCAAGGACCTTCTTCAAGACCAAGTTATTTTGTTTGAATTATCGTAGCCGAACTTTCTTGTTGTAGGATTGAGCGATCCTCTATTGATATAATTGACCATGGAAGATGGATGTGGCTCGCCTTTCATCTGTTAGAGATAATTGGTGATACCGATCTTATAACCATTGGTCTTCATCCAGCTGAGCATCTATCAACACTCTCAGGGATTCCATTTCCACCTCTATGGGGAACACTGCTTCCATGCCATAGGTTAATAAGTAGGGGGTTACCCCAGTGGAAGTAAGCATTGACGTTCTGCAGGCTAATAGAGTCAGAGGCAATAGGTCAGGCCATCCTTTATGATTGGCGGACATCTTTTGCATGATCTTTTTGATATTTTTATTAGCCGCTTCAACAGCACCATTCATCTTTAGACGATAGATGACGGAGTTGAGATGCTTGATGTGGAATTTACTGCACAATTCCTACATTATTTGATTATTGAGGTTTATAGCATTGCCTAATACAATCACTTCTGGTTGTCCATATCGACAAATACAATTATTTTTGATGAAACCAATGATCACCTCTTTAGTAACCCTGGGGGAAGAGGCTGCTTCTACCCACTTAGTGAAGTAGTCGATCATGGTGAAGATAAACCGACGACCATTGATGGCTTTGGGCTCACTTGGCCCGATCACATCCATTTCCCACATTGAGAAGGGCCAGGGAGAACTCATATTGTGGAGATTCCTTGGAGGGGCGTGGATATCATTTCCATGAATTTAGCATTGATAACATCTCTTGACGTGGTCATCACAGTCAGCTTTGAGAGAGAGCCAATAATGCCTTGTTCTCAAGATCTTCTTGACAAGTAGAGGGCAGCTCATGTGTGGGCCACATACTCCACCATGAATTTTATCCATGAGTCTCTGAGCTTGGTCTTTGTTTAGGCATCTCAGAACGCCTAGTCCTGCATCACTTTTGTAGAGTGCATCTCCGCTCAGATAGAATTTCATGGCCATTCTATGGATTCACTTTCTTTCAGCTTGACTAGCCCCAGTGGGCATAGATCCATCTTGCAGATACTCCTTGATATACTGATACCAAGGGTGTCGGATGGGAGGCAGCTCATCCGCTACTTCTCCGATGTAATTCCCATAAGCTGGAGCCTTTTTTCCGGTAACTGTGATATTTTGAATGCTTTCCCTCTCAGGTATTTGATCAAGGAGGCTAAAGTTGCTAGCGCATCAACAAAGTCATTCCTATTTCGAGGAATGTGGAGGAAGGATATTTCTTTAAACTCCGAAGCCATCTGGATAACTTGCCAATGGTAAGGCAGTAAATGTAATTCCTTGGTGTGATAGACCTCGGTGGTTTGTCTGCTTACCAGTTTGGAATCTCCAAAGACTGTTAATCGTTTGACGCCCATGGATTGGGCTATCTTCAACCCCATGATACAACCTTCATACTCAGCTATGTTGTTGGTGTTGAAAAACTGCAATTTGATGGAAATGGGATACTACTCTCCCGACATAGATACCAAAATTGCTCCAGCTCCGGCACCTTCCATATTCACAGCTCCGTCAAAATACATCGTCCATGATTGGGGTGTATTGTCCTGATGGTGTTGCTGAATTGTCTTCATCGGGGAAATATGTTTCCAAGGGTTTGAAGTCCCCTGAAGGTGTTGCGGCCAGTTGATCCATAATTCCTTGACCTTTGATAGACTTTTGAATCACGTAGATGATATCAAATTGCTGGAGGATCAACTGCCATTTGGACAGTTGACAATTCAACATGGGTTTGCCGAATGCATACTTGAGAGGATCCATGTGGGATATGAGATGGGTTGTGTGACCATGGCGATAATGCTGTAATCTCATGGAAGCTCATGCTAATGCACAACAAGTCTTCTCAATCAAGGTGTACTTGTGCTCACTGATGCTGAATCTTTTGCTAAGGTAATAGATAGTTCTTTCTTGGCCTCTATCATCTTTTTGTCCCAGCATGCAGCCCATGGCATTATCATTGATTGACATGTACATAAATAGGGGAACACCATCCCTGGAAGGTAACAAGATAATAGCTTTGACTAATTGCTCTTTGATGGAAAGGAAGGCTTTTTGACACTCTTTTTTCCATTTCTTGGAGGATTTCTTCCTTAATAACTTGAAGATAGGTTCACAGGTTGCTGTGAGTTGGGAGATGAATCAGCTGATGAAGTTGATTCTTTCCAGAAATCTCCGTGCTTCCCTCTCTGTCTGGGGTATGGGTATCTCAGTAATGGCTTGAATTTGTGCAGGATCCAGCTCAATGCCTTTGTGGGTTTCTAAGAATCCTAACAACTTGCCTGACTTGACGTCGAAGGCGCACTTGGCCGAATTTAGATTCAAGTTGTTCTTACGCAACTGGTTGAAGAGCTTTTTGAGATGATCTAGGTGGTCTTCTTCCTTTCGGGACTTGACAATGATGTCATCGACATAGACTCCTATCTCTTTGTGCATTAAATCATGGAAAAGAGCCATCATAGATCGCTGATAAGTGGCTCCGGCATTGATGAGGCCGAATGACAACCGTCAGTAGCAAAAGGTTCCCCAAGGAGTGATGAATGCTGTCTTCTCCCTGTCCTCTTCAACAACCATGATTTGGTGGTACCCAGCAAAGTAGTTAACAAAGGAGCACATTTTATTGTCAATGAGTATGTGGATGAATGGTACGGGAAAGTTGTCTTTGAGATAAGCTTTGTTCAGATCCCTGTAATCCACGCATACTCGCACCTTCCCTCCGGGTTTAGGTACGGAAAATATGTTTGATAGCCACTCAGGGTATGTTGATACCATAATGATGCCAACTTGAAATTGTTTCACAATTTCTTCCTTGACTTTCAAACTCCACTCAGGTTTTAATCGCCTGAGTTTCTGTTTGACTGGCTTGAATCCCTCTTTGATGGGAAGGCAGTGAATGACTATGTTAGTTAACAAATCGATCATGTCTTTATAAGACCATGCAAACACATCTTAGAATTGGGTCAATAAGGTAACCATGTCATTCCTTTGGTTTAGGGTAAGGTTCATGCCAATCTGGATTTATTTAGGGTTTTCTGAGGTTCCAAGGTTGAAAGAGGTGGTTTGATTAAGGTTTGGCTTGGGTTTATCTTCGACCCATTCTTTGATCTTCTCAGGAACCTCATAGTACTCTTATTAAATCTCCATCAAGTCAGAGTCCAACTTTGCATCAAAGTTGCTGTCCTTGTGAAGAATTAGCACTCCATTAGCAAGTTTAGACAAATCTAACTTTATAGTCCTGAAACAAAATGCTTTCACTTAATATATGAAACTGTTTAATCATACAGAGTGTTAGCATGGCATGACAAAAACAACTGCTAATACTATGCAACCAAAGTAAGCAGTTATATCTATTTACAGGGCAGAGGAATTTTGCTGCCCTTTTTACCCTTTTCGGCAAATGCAAGGAATGTTGCTCCAATTGTTGAGGGTCAAGTCCTGGTGGATAGCTGTGATGAAGGGGCGATTATCGTCCTCCTCCTCTTGAATGATGACCATGACATCTGGGCAGTCATCATCTGGGATGTCCCTGTTCATACCCTCTGTATGGATCAGCACACGCATATTTGACAAATGTCTCTTTATCTCTTGTTTGCGCCTTTGATTCCTTTCCTCAATGTCTGGATATGGAATCAGGACTTCTTTCCCATGAACCGGTATCGGCTTAGGAAAACAACATACCCGCTACAGAGACATAAATTCTTCTTTAAGGTAGTACAGAAGTTGCATCTGTAGGTTTAGGCAACAACCTTGTAGATGAAGGAACCGGTGTATGCTTGTGCGGGTTCCTGTGACTGAACCCAGAGGAGTAGCCTAATCCGACCTTCCCTGTCTGGCTGGGAATTTGAATTGGGCATTTGATTCCTTGCTGATTCTTTCCTAGGTTGGAAACCTAAGGATATCATATCTTGACTGTCCGACATTATTTCGGGGAAAACTCTAGGTTTTAGAGCTGGAGCCCCAATGTGTTGATAGTGAATGTTGCTCACCTCAAGGGCTTGGAAGCTGACATGCTCAACTTCTTCATTGAAACTGATTAGAGGTATATCACTTTGGATATGATACTCTGGTTTAACATTGACAGTGACCAGATTACTGTTAATGATATACTTGAGTTGTTGATGACGAGTGGATGGGACGGCTCCCGCTATATGGATCCAATGTCTTCCCAAAAGTAAGTTATATCTTGTAGTGATTTTAATCACTTAGAAGGATATGTAGAATGTATGTGGACCAATTTCCCCTGGTAATTTAATCTCTCCGACATCATTTTGCCGAGATCCATCAAAGGCTTTGATGATTGTATGGCTGCTTTGAATTCTGTTGAGATTGATCTTCATTCTTTCTAATGTGGTATAGGGGCAGATGTTTAGGGATGATCCTCCATCTATTAGCAGTCCTCCGACCACATATCCGGAAGACATCACTGATATATGCAGTGGCTTGCAATGACCTGTCCCTTCGGGAGGTATGTCATCATCGGTGAAAGATATCACATTACTATTGAAAATGTGATCTACTAGATGATGAAACTTTTCAACATCCACTATCTTTGGCAAGTGGGCTTCTTCTAATATCTTCATTAAGACCTTTCGATGATCTTCCGAAGAGAATACCATGTCCAGAATATATACATGTTGATGTGCTTCTTTCAAGCTTTGCACCACCTTGGCTTCATTGTGTCCCATCTTGCGGAGGAATTATTTGATTTTCTCCTTAGGCACTTTTCCCTTAGATCTGATGACTGGCTTCATCACTCGTTGAGGGAGATACAATGAATTTTCTTTAGATACCACAACAATTGTATTTGATGTTGATCCTTCAACCTCTCCATAGTTCCATGGGACTTTCATAAGGCTGATGATAGGATAATGTGGCCTGAATGGCAATATGAGTGGTGCTGGTGCAGCTACCTTCAAAGAGTTTTTAACTCCTTTGAGCTTGATTGGTTGAATTACAAGTGGTGTGACAGCCAAATCTCCCTCAAAGGATATAACTGCTATGATTTCCTTCCATCTTTGTGATCCTGGAGGAAATGTGTTCCCACTCTCAAGTGATACGGTGTCATCGTCAGCCATTTGTAGGTCACTGCTATCAATCATATTTTGGATAAGATAATGGAGTGCCCAACATTCTTCAGTGCTGTAACATTCCAGAATTTTAATTGTAATATTAAATATTTATTGAATTATATAAATATTTAATAGATGTGTTTATCGTTGAATAAATATTTGTTTAATTGATTTGATTTTATTTGGTTAATTATTTGTTAAATAAATAATTAATAAATTAAGGAAATTATTATTATATTGATATTTCAATTTAATGGTTAATTATTTGTATTGAGTTATGTGATTAAATGATTTATTTAATTAATTGTTATTTGAATAAATTAAATGATTTATTTAATTAATTGTTATTTGAATTAATTAAATTAATTATGAAAGCTTGATTAAATATAGTGTGATTAATAACTATATTATAAGGAGTATTAAAATAAATTAAAGTAGTTTTAATTGAGTTTACCCAAACAAGGCTTAAATATATTAAGTCTTTAATTTTTAAAGAGTTTTGCCAAACGGAGCCTTATGGCTTTTGGATTTTTAATGTTTGAATTTTTAAATAATATAAATAAAACAAATAAAATAAAATAAATAATAAATATAATACAATTATAACCTAAGTGTTATATTTGGAACTGATATTCTAATAATTAGACGTATTATTGGTTATCAGTTTTGGGATTACGTATGTTAGTATTTGCTAAGCCTAAGAAGAAAACTGAGAGTTCTGAGACTTACAGAGAGTTCTGAGAGAATTTGAGAGAGAGCTTGGGAAGAGAAAAATAACAAATTACTGTGTTTAGCAAGAATTTGTTCGACCATTTGAAGGTATTATTCATAACTTTAATGTTATATATTTATTCATGTTGGTGAGGTTTTAGTGTATATAAACAAGAAATTTGTTATGCTAATTTCGTTTAAAAAGTAGGAAAAGTAACTACAGTGTATGTTTTTAGGTATATTTTCATATGGCTTGTAAAAGTATCAATTTTGGTGGTCAATTCGTACGTGAAACTGTAAATTGATGCTTGTATGTGCTAGTTCATTAAGAAACGAAGATAATGTAACTTGAACGAAGTGATTTGGTGAGGAATCGAAATCACAGTGTTAATTTACATGAAGGATGTCAAGAATGGAGTTTTCATATGAAAATGAGAAATTTGAGAAATTAAAATAGTTAAAAGTGTTTTTAAATTGTTCTAATTGGTTGAATATGTTAACAAACATGTTTGTGATAGTTTTATATCAATTATAGATGTTGGTTTCACTGTTTTATGTGTGAAATTCGTGTTAGTTGGCCTAAAAACTGTGCCGAAACACATTCTGCAAAACTGAGTTATGTGTGTCGCGCGGGCGCGCAGCCCTTAGGCACGGGCGCGCAACCTCCCAGTACAAAACTCGGGCGGCCGTTCGAGTGCCCATTTTCAGACACTGAAGTTTGCTAATTCTACAGACTTTGGTCGTTCTTTATAGCTTAGCTAAAGGTTATGGTAATGTGTCCAACACGTAACAACAAGGCTAAAACAAAGTTGTGTTATGGGGTTAGTGAATTCAAAGTGGTAAAAATGATTAGTAAATTTCGAACACATTATGTGATAACTTAGTGTACATAATGAATGTTAGACAAGTGTTGCGAAGTAAACACTTAGAATTTCTGAAATGTAAATGGTAAAGAAAGACTTGTTCTGAAATAGTAAGTTTAGCTAGAAATGTACATGTTATGGTATGTTAGCATATCTAATAGATAATGTGATTCCTAGTGGTTGTCAACAAGTGTAATACATCTAATATGGGGTAATGGAATCTATGACGACTTTAATGAACGTTAAGTGTTGGTTTCGAAAGAAGTTTAAAGAAACACAAAATGAGATTATGTAATTATAAGTGTCATACAAAGAGGAGTAAACACTTGAAGATATGTGCTAAGTCTCAAAGAGATGCAAGTTATAAAAGATTAAGACTAAGAGTCATTGTGGTTTCGTTATATGTGTAACTAATGCTTGTGATTATGAACCTTTGAACTATTGTAGGAGGTACACAAAGCATTTAAGCTATTTTTGGTAATTGATAATCTACGAACCAGACAAGTCTTTCAGTTCTTATTTGCTACGTGAACTTGATGATTAATTATTTTAAGTCGTTATTGCAAATAACATGATATGTGTTATATTTATGTGAAAGCATGAAACGTCAAAGTCAACTTATGACTACATTAATTGAGTAAAGCATGCCGATTGAGTAAGGAACTCAATCTTTATATTTGTTATATGAACTGTAGCACGTATGTTATGATAGTTTAATATTTAAGAGATATATGTTGAGCATGATATTATATGCTACGTATTGCATGAAAACTGTTAGCTTTTGCTGGGTTGTCGAGCTCAACCTTGCAAATAACCATTTTTGTAGGTCAAGATTTCAAGGTAAAGCTATGTGTTACCTGAAAGTTATGAATCCGACGTGATACTTGAAGATTCCTTATAATTTATGAGAAATGTATTTAATATTTTGAATGTAATATATTGTTGAATTAGAAGTGGAGCTATTCGGTATATATGGATATCTATTGATGATGTAAGACTTTGTATAGTCATTTTGTTGTAATGATTCATGATATAAATTTGAATCGAAAAGATATAATACAAAGGTTAAAAGTTCTGGGAACAAGAACAATTTGTAAATAGAAAATTTTAATTGTAATAGAATATTTTTAATTATTCCGCAAACTTCAATGGTTGTATTATCGTTTAATGATGTAAAATTAGAGGTTCAATGTATTATTAATGACCGAGGTCGAGAATTAAATTGAATGAATTTTGGGGTCGCTACAGTTGGTATCAAAGCTGTAGGTTATAAACCTTAGGTAGGAGTACCGTAGGCTATAACCTTAGAGAAGAGAGGTGTGAAGATAATGAAAGAATAAGCTCAGATAGAGTTTGAACATAAGAAGCAATTTAAGAAAATTTATAAATAAGGGATTAAAATATGCGTGAGAGGATTCAAAGAATAATCTCGCAGAGTTATGTGGTTACCCAACTCCAATAATAAGGATGTAAGGTGATAATAAATAGACAATGTCTATAAGAAGAGATCCATAAAGAAGTTAAAAAAGTTATATTTAAGTATGGTGCAATTGTACTCTTTAGTAGTTGATGTATGGTATCGGGGCTAAACGATTCCTTCATAGAGCGAAGGTATATACGAACTAGCAACTCGGAACCTAGTTTGTTGGTTGTTTGTGGGAAACCACTCAGCGTACCACATTGACATTGTTAGAGACTCGATGTGTACCAAGTGTAGAAAATGGATACGTGTGATGAAATTGTGTAACTCGAATGAAATGTTGAACGATGTTATATTAAAAAGAAGATTCAAAGAAGAATCTTGAAGAGACCTAAAGATAAGAAATGGGAGTTTCCTAACTCCAATAGCAAAGATAACTAATAATGTCGTAAATGAAAGGAAAGAAAGGAGATCGTAAAACAAAACAATCACGAGTGAAGAAAAGAATTTTAAGGGAGATGATTATAAAATAAGATCACGACGTGATCTATTTAAGTTATAAAAGAAATATGGTCTGTAATGTTTGAATAATTATAGCTTGTTGTATGACGATGTTGTACTATGAAATAGTACGAGATAACTCGCGAGGAGTTATAAATGATGTGATACGAGGAATTCATATCGAGCAAAGAGCAAGTTAAGGGTAAGATAGAGTTAGGTGGAATTTCAATTGAGGACTCATGTGATGGCTGAGTTGTACAAACCTTTGTATGGGCGAGGGTTTTGTGTTTGCGCTCAGTTTATCACATTGATAATCATTGGAATGTTGGTTTCGCACTATCAATGTATATGTGGCAAAAAGGTGATTCTTTTCTCATGTGTATGTTTGATAGTTAGAAACTATTAAGATTAGTCAGATATTATTAGGATTAGTGTAAGACCCCAACTTTTATAAATAAAGATGAATTTTCTATAAATATCATTTTTGAATATTATGAAGTTAATTTGATATAATGTTATAGTTGTGGGTAATATTTATAAATTTTGCAAAGTAAGCAAGTTGTTATAAAATATTCGTTTGGTCGGGGAATATTCTTTTTGTCGGGGAATATTCGTACGACGGCACAATCATTGGTGGACCCCACAACGGAATTATTGTCGGATTGAGAAAACGACAGAATTATCTTTCTATAAAAATAACGGCTGAGGTGTTACCGTTAAAACCGTTAAAACTGTTGAACTACTCGGTAGTAAAAGTACAGTAATACGCGTGGTTGCATAGTAGCACACGGTATTGATTATTGATGCTTACGTGAGAAGTCACTCAGCTATACTCAATTATTGCTACAGTAATTGCTGCATCATATCTCTTAAATTATTGTCATAGTATCATCTGTATAATATGTTATATTATTGAGACGTTGTGGTAAGTTTGGTTATTTTATGGGGGCCATATGTCATCATCTAAGAGTCTCTTCGTCAATAGTAATTACCGTCGTCAATAGTAATTACCGTCGTCAATAGTAATTACCGTCGTCAATAGTATTTACCTTGATCAATAGTAATTACCTTCGTCAATAGTATTTACCTTGGTCAATAGTAATTACTTTCGTCAATAGTAGTTGTCCCTTCAAAATTACCAAGAGTCATTTGACCCTTCGTTAAGACCAAGAGTCATTTGACCCTTCGTTAAGACCAAGAGCCACCCTCAGTTTTTCTATAAATAGAGGCCTAGGGCTTCATTATTTTTCACGAATTCATTCAAGCTATAGAGAGAGAAAGTATAGAGAGAATAAGAGAGAGAGAGAGACTAAAAGTATTCTGCTACATCACTTTTCCAATATCCAGTTCTTTTAAGGTAGGGAATATTATTTCTTTTATATTCATGAAGAGAACTTCTGTTATTCCATTTGTTATTATTCTGTTGGAATAACCAGTATACGCGGTCTACCCTATACTTGGTGACATTCTTCTATTATTCTGTTGGAACATCCTGTCTGTGTGTTTTACACCGGACCTGGTTCCGTTTATTATTCTGTTGGAACATCCTGTCTGTGTGTTTTACACCGGACCTGGTTCCGTTTTTATTATTATTCTGTTGGAACATCCTGTCTGTGTGTTTTACACCGGACCTGGTTCCATTATTTATTATTCTGTCGGAATATCCTGTCTGTGCGTTTACGCCGGACCTGGTTCCATTATTTATTATTCTGTTGGAATAACCTGTCTGTACGGTCTATCGCATGCATGGTGATTTCTTTTGTTATTCCATTCTTTATTATACTCAGTTGGTTAAGTTTTGACTTCTATACTCCATGAAATTTGTGGAATATCCTTGATAGTTGCGTTTCATCCAGTATCTTTTCAAGAAAATATTCTTCTAAGAATTCTTGAATTTTACTCCACAATGCAGTATCATGTTGACAATTTAGACGTTGTTAATTCCTGGATAAATTAATTCTTGAACTTGTTTTATTGAATTCTTATATCATTGTCATCATCCTAATGTTTATAAAATGTTGAAAGTCATCTGTGGCCTGTAGTGCATAGATGGACTTGGTATGATTATGACCAGGGATTATTCGGTATAATCATGACCGTAATGTTACAAATGATGTGGTAAAAGTCCTCATTGGCCCGTAGTGCATTGATGGACAGTTGTTGGCATGATCATGACCATTAATGAATATACGAATATCCTTGGCCGTAGTGCAGGGGTGATTCGATGATGTGGATTATTTTATTAAGCTGAGTCCCAGCGATCACAGTGTTGAAAAACTTTTTAAATCATAAAAGATAGTAGAGTTTATTTTCTACTTGACTCTTTTAATGGATTGCTTGTTCCGCTACAGTTAAACTTGATGTCTATTATATTTTATCAGTTTAACATTGTTGAAGGCTAATGATAATTTATTCTGCATTATCTTAGTCATAATATTTCTTACTGGGCTAGTTGAGCTCACCCTTTCTTTCACTGTTCTCTTCAGGAAATGAGAACGTAGCTGGGGCAAGTCGGGGAACGGAGTGATGGTCCGAAGAATAGTATTAGTTAGTAGTCCTCACTATTCTATGTAATGGTGTGTTAATAAATGTAATGAGGACTCCTTTTGAGTATGAATACTCTCTAGAAGATAATATTTGTATTCAAACTCACAGTTTATGTTTTGTCGTATTGTACACGACAGTTGTATTATTAAGTTGTATTTGTATTCTGTACTATGTATCTGACGACTAAAGATGGGTGATGTATACCTAATTTTGGGGGCGTCACAGTTGGTATCAGAGCTTAGGGATATGATCCCTGGCTAAGATGTGAGAATAGAACTAGGAGGGGAGAGACGGGGAATTCCTTCGCTAGTATGACATACCTAAGTTTATTTGCATGGTATTTAATTGGTCGGTCATAATATAAGGATAATATATGACATATCAATTAATTTTTATTTTGTGGCAGTATCTGAAAATGGCATCTGAGAACGTTGAGAATAGCAATGGAGCACAGACGACTGTTAATTCACCACATATCAATAATCAGGATAATGTGCATCAGGAAGGTGTCAATCCTCATGCAAACAACAACACTGACCAAATGATGAATGATCAAATGTTCAGAGGCTTTATGCAATTCATGCAACAACAGGTGAAAGCGGCTCCTGTCCACAACGTAGGTGGAAATACTGGAAACTCTCTGGCGGTCACCGCTAAATAGTTTAAGGAGCTGGGACCACCGGAGTTTAAGGGAGAACCCAAACCACTTGTAGCTGAAACATGGATAAAGCAGATCACCAAGATATTTGATGTCTTGGGTTGCTCCGAGGAGCAAAAGGTTCCCTTTGCCGCCTTTATGTTGCGAGGAGAGGCAGATTACTGGTGGGAATCGATAAAGCGTACTCAACCTGCCGCACTGAAGATGTCTTGGGAGAAGTTCAAGATCTGTTTAACGATAAATACTTTCCCGAGAGTATTCGTCACATGAAGGAGGTGGAGTTCATCAAATTGGAGCAGAATAATATGACCGTGTCGCAGTACGAGGCAAAATTTGCGGAGTTATCCCGGTTTGCGTCCCACCTGGTGGATAATGAAGAAAGAATGACGCGGATGTTTTTAAGAGGTTTGAAGCCGGAGATACGTCAACATCTTGTTTCTCATAAACTGTGTTTGTATTCAGATGTTGTAAATAGGGCTCAGTTGGTGGAGCGCGATAACGAGACAACGCAACCAAAAGAGAGCAGCCGGCAAAATGATAATACCAGTGAGAGCAGTCATCGAAGCGGTGACAACAAGCGTGGAGGGAATCAACAGGCCAGAAATGGTAACCACTTCGGTGGTAATCAGGGCCAAAACAATAAGAATGGACATTTCAAGAAGAGGAGATTCAACAATGATGGAAAGACGTCAGCACCAGCACCTGTCGTTAAGGAAGGAGAACGACCACCTATCATATGTTTCAAATGCGGAGGGGAGGGACACATCAGTCCAAACTGCGCGATGCCGTCCAAAGCATGTTATAATTGTGGAAGAGAAGGTCATTTAGCCCGATTTTGTCGTTTACCGAAAACAAATTCAGCTAGGATGGAGGCACCAAAAGCCGTCCCAGAAAAGTCAAAACCGGTTGTGCAAGGGAGAGCGTTTGTTGTGAACTCCCAGAGAGCAAGGAACCCGAATGAGGTCATCACGGGTAAGCTTATTATAAACTCTAAAGAAGTTTATACTTTATTTGATACCGGTTCAACCCATTCTTTTATTTCTCCTACTTGCGCTCATCGATTAAATTTGATTCCGGAGAAATTAGACTTTGACTTATCTGTGGAAACTCCGTTGGGAGAAACCTTCATTACCTCCACTGGTTATAAGTCTTGTTTGGTTCAAGTTGGTACCCACACATTACCTATCGATCTGATTTCATTAAAAATACTTGCATTTGACGTGATTCTAGGGATTGATTGGTTAACTACTCATTATGCAAAAATTGATTGTTTTCGTAAGGTTGTTAGTTTTCATATTCCTAATCGACCTATTATGCGAATTCAAGCAACCAAACCATTAAAATCAATCGCTGTTATCTCAAGCCATAAAGCTATTCGTTTATTGAAAAACGGATGTCAAGCTTTCTTAGCTCATGTCACAGATCTAAACAAAAATACGTCAGTTTTGAATGATATTTCTATTGTTAATAAATTTCCTGACGTATTTCCCGAAGAACTTCCTGGTCTACCCCCAGAGCGTGAAATTGAATTTTATATCGACCTTGAACCCGGTACAAAACCCATTTCCAAAGCCCATATCGAATGGCTCCTATTGAACTTCAGGAGTTAAAGACCCAACTGCAGGAATTGTTAGACATTGGTTTATTCGTCCTAGTACTTCTCCTTGGGGTGCTCCTGTTCTGTTCGTGAAGAAGAAAGATGGGAGTATGCGACTTTGTATTGATTATCGGGAGTTGAATCATGTCACCATCAAAAATAGGTACCCATTGCCACGTATTGATGACCTGTTTGACCAATTGCAAGGAGCACAATTCTTTTCAAAGATCGATCTTCGTTCTGGATATCATCAGCTGAAGGTTAGAACTGAGGATATTCCAAAGACGGCTTTTAGAACTCGGTACGGGCATTATGAATTCCTAGTCATGTCCTTTGGATTGACTAATGCTCCTGCTGCCTTCATGGATATGATGAACCGGGTATTCAAGGAATATTTGGATCACTTTGTGGTCGTCTTTATTGATGACATCCTTATTTATTCCAAAAGCCGTGAAGATCATGAGCAACACTTGAGGCTGGTACTCCAAAAGCTTCGTGAATACAAGCTTTATGCCAAGTTGAAGAAATGCGAGTTCTGGCTGGAGGAGGTAGCATTCCTTGGGCACGTAGTATCAAGTCGTGGAATATCGGTTGACCCGGCAAAGATTGAAGCTATTCAAAGCTGGGAGCAACCTAAATCAGTGACCGAGGTACGTAGCTTTCTTGGTTTAGCTGGTTATTATCGGAGATTCGTGGAAGGATTTTCTCGAATCGCTACTCCATTAACTCAGCTGACTCGGAAAGATACAAAGTTTGGTTGGAGCGAAGAATGTGAGCAGAGTTTTCAAGAACTCAAGAGGAGACTCATTTCAGCACCTGTTCTAACAATACCATCTGGCTCGGAGGGATTTGTCATCTACAGTGATGCTTCGAGCAAAGGGTTGGGATGCGTTCTCATGCAACATGGAAAAGTCATAGCCTATGCATCAAGACAACTCAAGGAATATGAGAGGAATTATCCTACTCATGATCTAGAGTTGGCAGCTGTTGTCTTTGCACTTAAAATTTGGAGGCATTACTTGTATGGGGAGAAAGTGGAGATCTTTACGGATCATAAAAGCCTCAAATATTTCTTCACTCAAAAGGAACTCAACATGCGACAACGACGTTGGCTTGAACTGTTGAAAGATTATGATCATACCATTCAATACCATCCTGGAAAAGCGAACGTGGTAGCTGACGCATTGAGTAGAAGATCATATGCAAGTACGAGTGCGATATTGTCAACACAAAGACCCATTTTGTGTGATTTGCAAAGGATGGAGATAGAGTTAAAGACTCCAGGGACCCATGTGATGATGGCGAATATACGAGTAGAACCGACTTTAATCGATAAAGTTAAAGCTGCTCAAGCTACAGACCTGGAGCTGATGCGTATGAAGAAGAAAGTGCAAGAAGGTGCTATGCCGGAAGCAAGAATCGATGAAGAAGGAATACTTCGAGTCAACTCCAGACTTTGTGTTCCTAACAACCCTGATTTAAAGTATGAAATCATGATGGAGGCGCACAACACACCGTTTGCAATCCATCCTGGAAGTACCAAAATGTATCATGATCTTCGTCATACATTTTGGTGGAGCAATATGAAGAGAGAGATAGCGTTGTTTATCTCAAGGTGTCTAACTTGTCAACGAGTCAAAGCGGAGCATCAAGTACCAAAAGGTCCATTGCAACCACTTGAAATTCCAGAATGGAAGTGGGAGCACATTACCATGGATTTCGTTACCGGTCTTCCTAGGGTTTCTCAAGGTATTGATGCGATTTGGGTCATTGTTGATAGATTGACCAAGTCTGCTCATTTCTTACCGATACGAGAAACTTATACACTTGAACGTCTTGCTCGTATGTACATAAACGAGATTGTAAGACTGCATGGTATGCCAGTATCCATAGTTTCTGACCGAGACCCAAGATTCACTTCACGATTTTGGGTTAGTTTACAAAAAGCTATGGGCACGGAGTTACGATTTAGTTCAGCATATCATCCTCAGACGGACGGACAATCAGAGAGGACTATTCAAACTCTTGAAGATCTATTAAGACTCTGTGTCTTTGACTTCAAGGGAAGTTGGGACAAGTTCTTACCATTGGTGGAGTTTTCCTACAACAACAGTTATCAAGCAAGTATTGGCATGGCTCCATTCGAAGCATTGTATGGAAGAAAATGTCGTTCTCCAGTATGCTGGGATGAGGTGGGCGAAGCAACGTTGTTGGGACCGGAGTTGGTACGTATGACTACAGAAAAGATTCAAACGATCCGACAACGTATAAAAACCTCACAAGATCGACAAAAGAGTTATGCTGATCTTCATCGAAAGGACGTGGAATTTGATGTAGGAGATCATGTGTTCTTACGTGTTGCTCCATGGAAAGGAGTTACGAGATTTGGAAAGAGAGGAAAGCTAAATCCTCGATTCATCGGTCCATTTTTAATCCTCGATCGAGTAGGAACTGTGGCTTATAGACTCGCTTTACCGCCAAGTATGTCTCGTGTTCATAACGTTTTCCACATATCCATGTTACGCAAATATGTGGAAGACCCGAACCACATTATTGAGTTAGAACCGGACGAAATAGCGGAGGATTTGACGTATGAAGAAGTTCCTGTTCAAATCTTGGATAAGAAGGAACATATTCTACGCTCCAAGGTTATACCTCAAGTTAAAGTTTTGTGGAGAAACCACGATGTTGAGGAAATGACTTGGGAGTTAGAATCAGAAATGAAATCAAGGTATCCTTACCTCTTCGACATACCAGGTACGTACCCTAATTTCGAGGGCGAAATTTCATAAGAAGGGGAGGTTGTAAGACCCCAACTTTTATAAATAAAGATGAATTTTCTATAAATATCATTTTTGAATATTATGGAGTTAATTTGATATAATGTTATAGTTGTGGGTAATATTTATAAATTTTGCAAAGTAAGCAAGTTGTTATAAAATATTCGTTTGGTCGGGAATATTCTTTTTGTCGGGGAATATTCGTACGACGGCACAATCATTGGTGGACCCCACAACGGAATTATTGTCGGATTGAGAAAACGACAGAATTATCTTTCTATAAAAATAACGGCTGAGGTGTTACCGTTAAAACCGTTAAAACTGTTGAACTACTCGGTAGTAAAAGTACAGTAATACGCGTGGTTGCATAGTAGCACACGGTATTGATTATTGATGCTTACGTGAGAAGTCACTCAGCTATACTCAATTATTGCTACAGTAATTGCTGCATCATATCTCTTAAATTATTGTCATAGTATCATCTGTATAATATGTTATAATATTGAGACGTTGTGGTAAGTTTGGTTATTTTATGGGGGGCCATATGTCATCATCTAAGAGTCTCTTCGTCAATAGTAATTACCGTCGATCATAAGTAAATACCTTCGTCAATAGTAATTACCGTCGTCAAAAGTATTTACCTTGGTCAATAGTAATACCTTCGTCAATAGTATTAACCTTGGTCAATAGTAATTACTTTCGTCAATAGTAGTTGTCCCTTCAAATTACCAAGAGTCATTTGACCCTTCGTTAAGACCAAGAGTCATTTGACCTTCGTTAAGACCAAGAGCCACCCTCAGTTTTTCTATAAATAGAGGCCTAGGCTTCATTATTTTTCACGAATTCATTCAAGCTATAGAGAGAGAAAGTATAGAGAGAATAAGAGAAGAGAGAATAAAAGTATTCTGCTACATCACTTTTCCAATATCCAGTTCTTTTAATGTAGGGAATATTATTTCTTTTATATTCATGAAGAGAACTTCTGTTATTCCATTTGTTATTATTCTGTTGGAATAACCAGTATACGCGGTCTACCCTATACTTGGTGACATTCTTCTATTATTCTGTTGGAACATCCTGTCTGTGTGTTTTACACCGGACCTGGTTCCGTTTATTATTCTGTTGGAACATCCTGTCTGTGTGTTTTACACCGGACCTGGTTCCGTTTTATTATTATTCTGTTGGAATATCCTGTCTGTGTGTTTTTTTACACCGGACCTTTCCATTATTTATTATTCTGTCGGAATATCCTGTCTGTGCTTTTACGCCGGACCTGGTTCCATTATTTATTATTCTGTTGGAATAACCTGTCTGTGCGGTCTATCGCATGCATGGTGATTTCTTTTGTTATTCCATTCTTTATTATACTCAGTTGGTTAAGTTTTGACTTCTATACTCCATGAAATTTGTGGAATATCCTTGATAGTTGCGTTTCATCATCCAGTATCTTTTCAAGAAAATATTCTTCTAAGCATTCTTGAATTTTACTCCACAATGCAGTATCATGTTGACAATTTGGACGTTGTTAATTCCTGGATAAATTAATTCTTGAACTTGTTTTATTGAATTCTTATATCATTGTCATCATCTCATTAAGTTTATAAAATGTTGAAAGTCATCTGTGGCCTGTAGTGCATAGATGGACTTGGTATGATTATGACCAGGGATTATTCGTTAAATCATGACCGTAATGTAACAAATGATGTGGAAAAAGTCCATCAATGGCCCGTAGTGCATGATGTGACAGTTGTTGGCATTAACATGACCATAAAATGAATATAACGAATACCTTGGCCGTAGTGCAGGTGGTGAT